>JAJIBD010038512.1:0-43402 GCA_021461705.1 Cryptotis parvus
TTCCTGTTCCCATACAAGGCTTGAGGTCACAATGGATCTCAACATTAGTAGATGTGTACCCCAACCAGTAGCAAGGTTCCAGTCTCCCTCATAGCAGTTCACTGTTCTAACCACACCTTGAGGTTTCTGGACTCACTTCCTCCCCAATGGCTGCCTCCTAACATCTCATTTCTACATTAATTTTGAAATTATTTATATCTTCCAGTATTTATTATTTTTGCTATCATTGTTTTTATGTAATAGAGTCGGAATTTCTAATGTAATATACAAAGTTACTACACATTCTCACCACTGGAAATGATACCACTTGAGCACTTTGCTCCACCATTGCACTCTAAACCCCGATGTCAGCTCTGTTTAACGTTCCTCCCTCTACAAACCTCCACTATTATTTTAAAAGATTCAAATTTTTGAAGTACTTTGGTTCACCTTCCTAAGCACTACCACATGAGTTTTTTGAGTGGGATTTTGCATACTATTTTAGGATGATTAAAACTTATGTTGACTAAGAATGTAAATTTGGGATCTTGCAGTATTATGGTTTCTGGTTTTTTGTTAAACAAAATGTTTCAATTCTGCTTACATGAACCAGGCTGGCGGGAGAATTACTTCCTTGACAACTGAAACTTCTTTCCCCGAGACTTTTCCTTCTGAATTCCTAGACTGAATCAAAATGGCTCTCTGCAATGCTCTTTAAATACTGTGTTTTCCAATCATATATCAAAACAATCCATTATCCCCCTAAGACCTAAAGTACTAAAAATTCAGATACACACACATATCATGAAATTTATTTTTGTATCTGGCATCAGCGGCATTGCAGGTTGTTGAATTCAATCATTGCGCTTATTATTCCTATTTGCACGCTTGGGAATTCAAGGAAAGTCTTTTATAATAAGATTATTTTTGGCACATACAAAGTACTTTCAAAATGTTACAGAGCTTTATGGAAACTCATTTTAGTATACCACAATTAAAATTTAGGCTTATATAAATCACTTCACTTCCCGAATCACTTGTCCCTTTGTTCATCGATTTTGCTCGAGCAGGCACCAGTAAATTTCATGTAATGTTTTTGCATGCTAGTGTAGCCCAAGGCATCTGCTCGATCCAGGAACAGGAAGAGCCTTCAGGTCATGGGAATGAGGTATATAATTGTTACTGAGACATGGTAGAGCTACTTACTGGCTCTCCCTGTGCCAGGCTGATCATGAGGTGCCCAGGAGGGATGGGTAGGTTCTACCCCTGGCAGGTTCTAGCCCTGGCCCGTCATCCCAGCAGAGCTCAAGAAGTTAGAGGAATCCCTACACCATGTGGGCTGCCATTTTCAACATCTGGACTCCACAGCTCATCAGAGCTCCACCCAGTATTAAAGCTGGTTTTTCCCAGTTCATCAATACATTCACGAGATGAGGTGCTTCTACAAGAGTATCCCACCCTCTGAGCCTGAAAGCTACCTCGTGTCATATTTGATATACCAAAACTGGTAACAATTATAGACCTCATTCCCATAACCTCATTCCCATTCCCAAGGAATGGTTTGAGGCTCTTCATGTTCCTGGAGCGAGCAGTTACCATTGGGCTACACTAGCATGTGACCAGGATGTATGAAGATGTTATTGGTGCCCTCGAGCAAATCGATGAACAAAGGGAAGACAAGTTGATACAAGTGAATTGTTACTGGTTTTTGGCGTATCAAATATGACATGGGTAGCTTAGGCTCTGTCGAGTATTAGATAAACCATTCAGGTATATAAGCATGTTACCTGGCAAAACACAGCAATGATCATGAAGTAAAAATCTTAGAGGTTGCCATTTATACCACATCATGTCATTGATTGGTTACATTAACAAAAAGGTAGAAGTTCATCTGATCCAACAGACGGAAAAATATTTATAATATAACTTTCATTTGTCAATGGATTCCAAGTATTTATATGTCACCATTTTTTGAAGGGTGAAAACATTTTCTATCAAGGTCTTTCTATTAATATTCAGCTTCTAAAAGCTCCCTCTTTTAAAATCAGATATTATAAAGCTGCCATACTAATCCATAAGAGTTTTCCAGTATTAAGCTTTTAACTTTATGAACACCAACTTCAAACTGATATTGAAATATTAGGAAGTCTCACTTCAAATTATATATAGAAATTAAAAAAACAAATTATATTAAAGGTTAGAACTAAATTAAAGGCACTAGTACAAAGTTGGTTCTCATTTCAAAACACACAACTTATTTTTTTATTTAAATTAAGACAAGGACAAGTGACAATGCTGTTCTAAAATAATATTTGGACGAGAGGTAGTTCAGTGTCCAGGACTCTTGTCTTACATGCTTGCCTCCTGGGTTTCCATCCCGGCACCTCATATTATACCCTGAACCTTGCCAGGAATGATAGATCCTTGAATGCAGAGCCAGGAGTAAGCCTTGAGTACTATCAGATGTGACTACCAAAACAAAACAGAAAAAAAGAAAAAATAATTTTGATATGGTCATAATATGCAAGATGATGTCTCATATTCATAAAGGTGACCAGGAACGGTAATGTAAATTTTGGGTGACAATAAGGGGGGAAATTTAAAGTCTTCTATAAAACTTTATTTAGTGACAAATAATGCAACAGCTTAGCAAAAAAACAAGGAACCTTTTTCACAAGATAGATACCCGGATGAGAGTCTACCATAATTGGCCCTGACTTGTCTGACAGATTTCTTTCTTTCTAAAAATCATGGAGCATTTTATTTCAAGCCCTCAATTATTTTGATCAAAGAAAAAGAAAACGCAGTTTTGCCAAAAAGACAGGTGGCGTCAGCTTGCAACGTTAAAAAATACATAAAGTGGAATTATTATTTTTTTCTCTTCTGTTCTTTGAAAAAAAGCTCTGTGCTGGGGGTTTGTGGGTTGAGCTGGGTGACGTCAGTGTGGCAGTCGAGTCCGGCTGCGGCTCCCCTAGAGCCCAGGAGCTGTCCGGGTTGAACTACCGGCCCCAGCAGCTCGTCTGGCTGACCTGAGAGCATGCTGTGGACCATCTCTGCCATATAGAAAAGAGGGTAAGGTCCTTTTCTTTTAGATTTTAAAAAAGTTTTCAATGGCATGCCCTGTCTTAGTTCCTATCCTAGAAGAAAAAGACCGTTTGGGAAGCTTGCATTTATTATAACTAAATAGCAACCTGATGCTCGTCAACCTATATAAACATACATACACAGTATGTATACATACATGATTGAGTTCCATAATTTTATATTACTTGATGTTTTATATATATTAACCATAATGCTACTTTGATAATAATAAGCAACGAAAAGCCGAAAAGTTAAAGATTTTCCACACATTAATGTAAACTTAACCACGCCTGATATTTTGTTCCTCTTCTTAATTTATTTTTCTTCCCTTGGGAGATAAAATGAAGATGGGCCTATTTATATGCTTAATATATTTATTGGCAAGGTTTCCAATGATTCAAGGGTTATTAAACCGGTAGTCACATTGAGGCAATAACACAGGAACATATTTTTTGTTGACATTTACCTTGTAAAAGCTCAAAATTAAGTAACTATAAAATTTATCTTCTTAATTTGTATACTATGAAAAGTCTTACATTATGATTTTCTAATTTAATTGTCATGGAAGTAATATCAAGAATGATCTTTTATTCAAGATGAAATATTATCTCGTATTGTAATTTTTGATAGGACTATGATTATAGAGATAGTGATGTGTATACATGCAAGCAATTCAAAGGTATTTTATTGCTACTATAAGATTTTGATGGAGATTTGTACAATGTTTGTTGATGTTTTTTGGGTTAGAACCATGAAGCTCTCTTTTACCTACATACAAATAGGTTGTACTGCTCATATATCTATCTGTATTTTCAATGTGCACAAACCTAATTTTATTAGAAAGGGCATTTTCAACATATAATTTAATTTCATTAAGAAAAGTATTTTTAACTAAGGAGACTTTTAATTTAAGCCCACAGAGTAAATAAGAGCCCTGAAATGTCTTTACTACTTAAATGAGCTGCTTTCTGGGACAGAAGTCCCTTGAATTTTACCGAGCAAGATTGTAATCATTCAAACTGATCCTAAATAAATGACAGCAATGTTGCACTTATTGAACTATGATTTGAGCAATTACATTGAGTCTTCTGTTTGTTCATCACAGTAAGATCAACCACCTACAAAATAATTATTTTAAACACAAATAGCATCTGTACATTAAGAATACTTCAAGGATAATGTTTTCAATGAGCATAAATTGTACTAAGGTTTTTAAGCTACTATTTACAATGCTAATGAAAATATATTAATAATCTTTAAATAATATAGAGGCTCTGCACTCAATGTATTTTTTCAGACCTAACATTCATGGTAATTTCTTTGCTGCAAATAATATCTCATAATAAGCATCTTGAAGAGTATTCTATTATGTTAGTTAAGGGTTTTCTTTTAGTAAATCAGGGTGATTCACAGTTGCTCAAAATCATTTAAAAATAATATATGAATCTCTGTTGAAGCTTCTGACAATTTTAGGCTCCAAAATTGAAAAAGTGGTTATAAAGAATGATCTAGTACTTGAGAACTTTTGTTGCAATAATTAATATATAAACTAATAGAAAATTGTATCCATATAGCTAGCAAACGGAATTAAGATAGGGTATCTGTTATGAATAGAACATAGAAACTTTTTTGACATTTTGTTTTATTTCCAGAACAAACTAATAGTGGCATAATTTTTCAATGTCAAATGTTAAGATATTAAATACGCTTACTTTTGGTAATTTCATATAAGGGGATTAAAGGCATTGGAAAAAATAGATGAAGATTTTTTAAGTAGGAAGGAATTCACCACATCTGTTTCACTAAATTGGGGGCCACCTAGTGATTTATTTTTAAGATTTTCTAACACAGTATGAGTCATTTAAGATTTCACGAGTCGGTAGCAAATAGATACAGACATAAGTCAGGGCTGAATTTGAACACTGCAAATTCACCAAAATGATTTAGTTTTTGAAAACTTATATTCTCTCTCTAGCATCTATTGGCTTACATTTACTATACACCCTTAGAGCTGATAGAAAAAATATAGCCATGCATGATTACAGTTTTTGAAGGCAATCATAATAAAATTATTTGAAACATGGGTCCTTAGAGTTATTTTTTAAAAGTATCTATTTTAGTCAACCTATACAGAAAGAAACTTCATTGGTTTATCCTACTAAGTGGGGAATTGGGAATATCAATTTTGAAAGGTTATTGTAAATATTTAAGACCTTCTAAAATGGGAAGATTTGTTTTTATCATGAGAATGAACTATTACTGTAAAATATGTGAATGGGACTTGGCTAGAGGCTGGCCACAGTTTCATATTAATGTGCTGTATCACTTGATTCATGTATATCAATGTCACTGCCATTGTTTCTGCAACTTAAAATTGATGGACAATTCAGAAACAGAGTCATATATATTTTGACAGACTTAACGAAATAGTTGCTGTGGGGTATATATGTACGTATGTGGGTATATGTGGTTGCATATGTCTTTGTGGCTGAAAACATGTACTGCAAATCACATGGGACTATTATGAATGAGCAATAAAATTCATGAAGAAATCTTTTTAAAAACAATAAAAGTACATGTGAAAAGAAACTCGTTTTGTACACGGCTAAAATTAGAAGAACCTCATATCAGTGTTTTTGCTTCATTGTTTTAATCAAGAGAATTCCTATGCAAATGTGGTGCTAACAGATGATGACCTTTTGGTAATTCCGCGGTTAACGGCGAGAGTCTATACATAAACCATGTTTATGGATCCTAAATAATTACTCCAAAGTTATTGTGAAACGAATTTGCTATTTTTTCTTACAATGAAGTTACTTAAATTACTATAGTGTGCTTTTAGTCTGTCATTTTGTTTCAACTTATTGTTTTTATATATGAGGAAATCTTTCAACATGGCGAAACCAAGATTCACCAGCTTGGAGCAAACGTGTCTCTCATATCTTTGATTTTCCTCATTTTTGGAGCCAGAAACGCAGCTTCATTTCAGAGAGCCACAGCTGGCAGAAGGAATCAGATCTTAAATTGGAAAATGTTCATGCAAACTTTCCAATCCTGAGATGATCAGAACTTTGGAGCCACCATGAAAAGCTCGACAACAAGCTTACAAAGAGAAAAGCAGCCCAGACTACAATCCATACCAAGATTGTCTTTACCTCTTCTTGTGGAAAAGAAAATAAGGATGCAAGTCTCATGTGGCAGAAAGTTCAAGAGATTCCCCTAAGTGAAGATGAGTGGATGAGGGATAATTCTGGAAGCTTTGAGACAGGCTGAAAATGAACCTCTGTCAGGACCCAAAGAAAACAAGCTCTATGCGTTGAATTCAGAGAAGGGTACCAGTGGATATGAGCTGATGACTATGAGTCCCAACCAGGCTGGCCAGAGAGAAAGCTGGCTTAACCGACTCCTTCCAATGTGAAGGAAGTTCAGGAACAACCCCTTTAAGCGCACAAATGGGGGTGGCAGAGGAACAATTTACACTCACCCTCTAAGAAAGTCTTTGCTACCCTGGAGTCTGTCTTCCAAAGAGCTGGGGAAACTAGCTGGTCCAAACAACCAAAGCGTAGAGAGGGTGATCGGGGAATACGAAACTTTATACTGATGATGAAGATGATATGTACCAAGGCTAACAACATTTGCCTATACAGAAAGGCGTGGTTGGGGAGAAGACTGGGGCCCATTTGATGAAGAAAATCCGAAGCCAAACCTTAAGAAGAGGGTGAGAGATATGGAGGACACACAGAGAAAAGTGAGCCAATCAGCGGTGAGATAAAGCGCTCAGGACAGCTAGAATCCAGGATCAGGACTTCGGAAGAAGAATACAGACCAACTTGCAGAAGGCGTCTCGAGCCTATCTGAAAGGTTAGTCAATGCTTGCTGGCACTGGGAGAGTAACAAAATGGGCAGAGTGGGGAAGGGCCGCATGAGGCTTTTAGAAACCCCACTTGATTCTCCAGTCCATTTATCCAGCTGATTGAGATTTCAGAATCTGCAGGATCACCTCCTGAAGATTTGTCGACATGCTCAAAAATGGGGCCCAATGGATCAGTGGAGACAGAGCAGGAGTTTGAGCTTCCTGCGGACCTGGATAAAATGTCTGACCTTGACTTGGACAGACCTGACCTGTGCAAATAAGATGCTTTCCAGAAGTGGCTACCCCCAAACACCTGGTCGTACCATGACAGAGGCCCTACCAGATGGACATTTCAGCGCCCAGAAGACATTTTTTAATCTGGTAGGGACCGGAGGAGCAATAAATTCAAAGTCTTTATTTCCCAACCAGTACAACCCAGAGAAAGTTCTGCCCAGTTTTTATATGGTTCGGAAGATCTAGAGCTAACCCAGCTTTCCAAAGTTGCCTGAAATGATGATTTGAAAATAGACAGATGGCATATGAAAAGCTAAATGACGAGGACCAAGATCTGGGTGAATACTGGCCAAGATGCTGGTTTAAATACCCCCTAGAGATCCACAGGTTCAAATCAAATGGCGGATTCCCTAGCCTGGGCTCCTCTGAAGATGAGCACTCAAAGGAGAAAGAGCAAAATTAGAACAGGCTGCCCAAAGAGCATGTGAATCAAGGCAGCTCTCAGGACAGACAAACTGGCCTCTGTAAGCAAAAGCCTCCCTGTGGTGCCCCTGAAGAGTGATGACACCGCCAGCAAACAGTATGGATGAAGATGTGCTGATGAAGTGCTGGATTACCTCAATCGAGAAAAAAGACAAAGGGAGGAGCATGTGACCAAGAGGCAATGGAAAACAATGTAAGCGGTTTTGTTCATTGCCTTCTTCCCTTTTCCTCTCTGAAAAACTCCGCTATTTATCCTTGGTGTGTTGACTTCAACATAAGCACTGCCAAATATCTTTAAGTGATGTGCGACTGAACCTTCCATTTCACTGGGGTGTCTGTTCCACCTACTCTGGAGTGAATACATGCATGTAAATGTTATAGATTACTGATTCAAAAAATTTAATTGTACTTACCGCCAAAGCTATATCTATGATAGTGCATCTACTGGTTGTGGCATTGATGCTCACAAAATGATAAGTGTTCTATAATTCTCTTTGAAGTTTTTAATATTTATTGAATTATTTTTGTTACTGTCTGTAGTGTTTTGTGGAGTTCTGAGCAAAATAATGAAGCATTATAAATATATAGTTTTATTTATAAGACCTTTTCCATTGTGTGTTTTATGGTTGATTAATAAATGTTATTTCTGGACAACTAATGGGTCATCATTCTGGAAATGAAAAACAAAAGCTGGCAGAGCAATATGGATACCAAAGAGCAAATCATTGCCTTCCTCAGCCAGTCAGGTAAGGATGAGTTTTAAAGCTATATATGTATACAATTTTTGTGGATAGCACACCTGTAGAATGCAGTGTTCTCTAATAGACCACCAGGTGCGCTATCCTCTTTATGTTCCATCTAGAAGATTTAGGGATACATATTTTTGATGCCATATTTATACATTTATTATCAGTTCATATAAATGAAACATTTACCATTTTCTAAACCTATAGTAAACATGGGAATGGATGAACTTTATACAGTGTAGTTAGAAATGATTGCAAATGTGAAAACAAGCAGTCTACCTATTTCAGATTATCCCTATTGAGGCAAAATATCTTTAATATATCACCTGAGAGATATCAAGGACCTCCCCAAACCTTCAGGTAGAGTGAAAGGGCACTACCCCGAAGGGCTGGTGAAAAACCTGCAGCTCACAGGCAGAACCGTGTGGAAGAGTTATAATGTTCCTCTGTCATGGGTGAATGATATCAACCTAACATCTCAAGAAGAATTATCTACAACAGCAAAGGGACATACAAAGAGACATCAATATAACTATATGATTGTAAGAAAGCAAGGGAAGCAATTAAGTTTTTGAAGTCTTACTGCACAATAACCACTGAACTAAGGTTCTCACTGCCCCTTATTTAGTCTGTGCTATCACACGGTTCCGGAGCTCTCAATCTCCCATCACATTTGGCAGAGAGAGAAAATCAACAAAGGTTAAAAAAATGTTCTCGAGGTTGCTCAGCATTGAGTGTTAGCAAAGCCTATAAGAAACCATGATTTGTTCTTTCAATCGAGGAAGGGACACTGGGCCTGGGGGTGGGATGAGGGAGCTCATGGTCTCAGTGTGGATCACTTTCAAAGGCAGAACATGTGTGTCTGTGCATATTCAGGTAGGGATGGGGACTGGACATTGATTCATGGCCAAATTAGAAGAGCCTGGGTAATTAAAGTACTGAAACAGTGAACCTATATTCTTTACAAATTTTTATAATTATGATGCAGTTTTATGACTTCCTCTGAAGTATCTGTGAGTGAACTCAACACCGACCAGGACAAATTATCTTTCCAGTGTTTCTCATGAGATAGTCTTTACTCAAATATTTTCAAGATAAAGAGTTACTACTCTATAAGGAACAGTAGCGATGGAATTAAGCATAATGGAGAGATACAGGACATGAGTGGGACTTAAACATCTGAAGAATCATACTATTACAAGCCATTAGCACAGTAGATGTCCACATACACTTCTACCGCCTTGGTAATCTCTTCAATTTTCTTTCGTTGTGTAGTAAAAGCCACTTCCAGGCTCTTAGAGCAATAGTGGGACTATTTCCATACTAGTGCGAACCGAAATGAGCCATCACGGCAGAAATGAAAATTTATATCGCGGTGATGTTTGAGCATTTTATGGGAGGATGAGAGATGAGCAAACTAACTGCCATGAGTCCTGCTGGTGAGGCTTCGGGTGGACAGATCCACACATCGAGAAGCTGATGCCAAACCCCAGACTCACTTGGCTGTCATGACTGCTTTCTGAAAGTCTCAGACTTAATCCGTGATTCTCTAATGATGACATTTTTAGGCATGAGGAGTTATTCAGTGGGGAGATGTTTACAATTCAAGGTATTTATCCTCTCTGACATCTCTCAGAGAGCAGTCAACAATAAGCCTTGCTTTTGCGAAATTATCTTACATTATTGAGTCATCAGGCTTATTTATTTCTGATGCAGAACTTTTTTCCCTAAGTGCTTTAGTACATTTGTTCACTTGCATAAGAAATAAAGCTCTAAGTACCAGTAGAGAATGTGGATGACACATTAGCTGAGGTTAGGAGCAAAGCTCAGAAACCTTTCTTTAAAAATCATGATTTTCAGGTCCTACAGTGGCCAGGAGAAAGAAACTGGCATTGCCTTGTACTGCTCTTCGGTGAGTCCATGCTTCCAACAGTGGGGTGAATGGAGTCTCTGATTCCATAGAGATCTTAGCAAGACTCCACATACCGGTCTTTCCTTCACACTTCCCACTTACTGTCTCTTCCCTACCTCCTAGGAGGACATTGGGATTAAACTGCACCCTTAAAACAATCTCTCAGGTCTTCTCCTGCCTCCGGGCTTAAATCCCTGGCAGCTGAGCAAGACCTTCCCCTCTTCATTGTGTTATTGAATTACTGTGAGATACACAGTTACAAAGTAGTTCATGACTAGGTTTGAATATAATGCCTAACACCCTTAACAGTGCACATTTCCCACATAATGTCCCACAGTTTCCCTCCTGCCCCCTCCTGCCATTGATGGCAGGCTCTCTCTCTCTCACCATGTCTCTCTCTCCTGTCTCTCTCTCTCTCTCTCTCTCTCTCTCTCTCTGGCTGTGTCTCTTTCCGTTTGGGCACTATGGACTTTATTACATTATGAGTGAATCCTAATTCTTTTCCTCTTCCCCATAGTTCATAACATTTTTCCCCACGCCCATTGACTCACCAGGTCAGTCATTAGCAAGATTTCCTGTAACTTTAGCCACTCTGGTGAATAACTTTTCCATGTTTATTTGAAGGAAAACCTCCCTTGGAGCCTGCTGTTTCGTCAGAAACTCTCACTAATTAACTCCTTTTGCTGTTTACAGTACATAGTCTTTTCTTCTCTTCTCTGTAAAAACAACCAGCCTGGAGTCTCTTGCCATCATGTATAACCCATTCCTTACCCCTGTCTGCTACAGTTACTCAAGCCTTCCCTCTTAAAGGTTACACTTACTGCTCACTGCCACTTACTTTTTATCTCTCTCTTGTCTCACTGATTTTAATATCCATACAAATGGATATTTGAACACTTCACGGTTTCCTTCCATCCAATCTCTCCAATTATTCCCTTCTATGTTTATCGTTTCCATATCTTCTTGCAAACGTCCACAAATCAGTTCCAAACAAGTTCACTCTAACAGCTACCTTTTCTATTCCAGTGCACTTTCCTGATTCATGGTTCAGTGGTCTTCCTTCCTGACCAAACAAAGGAGAGCTTCATGGATCCCTTTGCTCTTTATCCCCATTTTACGTACCACCCACCCTGTCACACTACAGTCTTGTGATTCATCTTTATAATCCTCTTCATAAATATCTTTAACTCCCTCTGTCCCTTGGGTTTGTATTGGAATCACATCGCTCCTTACAAGTGTTCTAGTTAAAATCAGCTCTCTCCTCTTCAACCATTCCTACATTTTCTCCTCTAAGTGAACTGAACAGGGAACAGAGACACACAACCAGACTAAATTGATTTAATTTAAAATTCATTAATATGAAGGATTTTACCATATGCTGATACGAAATGGCGTACTCCAAACTCAGGCTCTCTCAGCTACAACAACACCTGGCATTCTCCTGTCATCTGTACCCTGCCTCCCCAATTCACTCATTTATTTTTGCTTAAATGTTTAAAAAATTTTTTATTAGAATACCATGGTTTGGCCATATTTCATAAACATGCAGTTGTTACAGGCTTTCAGTCTTCCACCAGTCCCTCCAGGAGGAAGTAACCTTCTGTTCCTTCCCATTTTCCCAAGCTTTTTAGGCCTGCACTGTAAGCAGGCGCACAATAATTCTTTTGTATTGCTTTGAGTACGACTAATTAACTAATTGACTAAGTATTAAACATGCTTGGTAAAAGAGAAACTTTACGTGAAAATTGTTTTCTTCACCACAGGGTGGTTAAGTCCATATCTAACTAATCTGTTTGTTGCTAGCAGTGCCTTCTGTGTTATTGTTTTTATTTGTTGAGTTGGTCAGCTTCTATGTTACTTTCCCTTTTAATTTGGTGTGTGCTCTGGAATGCATATATATTGTGAAATTTTGCTGTAATCCAAAACTGGATCTCTGGAACTGAGCCATGATGGATGGTGAAGGCAGTGGGAAGTGGATACTGCCTGTTGGAGCTTCTGGAGTATGGGGGTGTCTGATAAAAGTACTCTGCCCCTCTCTGAAGACTCCAGAGTTCTCAGCCGGAGAACAGTGTGTGTACCGGAATTTTGGCGGCTTCGTGTCTCTGCAGAATTATTCATGTAATGAAGGAATAAGAATTTGAGGCTGGTCAGCAGTGGCTGCGGCTATTGGGTAGTTACTGGGGTTTGGGGCAGGATGGGAAAATGTCTGCCTCTTCCCCCAGAACTTGGGCTTTAGCCGGGATACCATTTGTTTAACAAGTAACATACTTAGTGGCTTGGCTCAGACTCTTTTTGGGTGATGGTCATATTTTACAGTATTCAGATAAATGGAGACTGAGGAAGCCTGCAGTTTTTCTCCGCTGCCTACCAACTACTTCTTTGAACACCCAAGCTTGGCGTTGTCGGCCTTGTCGTCTTGTACTGATGAACCATGCACTGGTGCATGAGGGCCTGTCGTCTTTAACTCAGGAGCACTGCGGTAACTCAATGTAGCAGCCTCCCCTTCTCTTCTGCATCATCCCGGGCACAAAATAAAATGCATTGTTGTTTCTTTCATCTGTAAAATCAGAACAACTCAGGAACTCCCCTCTGCTTTCCCCGCTACAACTGGTTCCTTAGTAAAAATTTTTTCTTTCTTGGCTACATGCCCAGGCCTGTACTTGTGTTCAGGGATTGTTCCTGGTAGTGTTCTTGAAAACCAGATGAGATGCCTGAGGATAAGCCCGGGTGCTAACCAAGTACAAGAGGCAGTGCCTAATCCTGTACTGTTTCTCCACCTTGAAACAATTTAGAGTTGTATGAAGTTATCTGATTCTCCCACGCTTACCCTGTTATTGCGAAACTTTTAAAATATTTATTGAGGTAAAAGTATAATGATTTATAATACTGTTAATGAAGATTTCAGATATACATAATTTCAGTATCAAAAACTGACCCTTACTATTGTATAGCTATTGTCAGGATGAACAATAACCTCTATATTAACAATAACCTCTATAATCAAATCTGATCAATTCAAAAGTTCTTACACTCATTTTGACAGCAGTATTGGATGATGTAATCTCCATTTTTACCTTCAAAATCCCTTCTTTGCTTAGAGAAGGGAGAAAGAAAAAACAAGATAGAGAGACGGTGAGAGAGAGAGAGAGAGAGCAAGAAAGTGCCTGCAATAGAGGCAGGCAGGCTACAACAGGAGTTATCTGAGGGGACATTTGTGTTGAAATAGTTGCACTGATGAAGGGGATGGGTGCTGGAACACCATATGACTAAAATCTAATCATGAACACTTTTGTATTTATATATCTCATGTTGGTATAATAAAGTACCTTCTTGCTTTCAGACTTTAAGGACACTGCAATGGCTACCTTTGCCGTGCCCTCTTTCTTCGTCTTATTTATTATTATTATTTTTAGATTTATTTTTATCTCTCTCTCCTCTCTCTATCTAATCCATCCTACATCCATCGTCCGTCCATCCGCTCGCCAGCCCGCCGCCCACCCGCCACATAATCTGATCCGTCCGTACATCTGTCTATATCACATCTATTACATTAATTAAATAATTTTGCTTGCTTGGGTCACAACCAACAATGCTCAGGGGTTTTCTGGCTCTGCACTCAGGAATTACTCCTGTGGTGGTGCTCGGGACCACATGGGATATGGGCATTAGACCAGGTCAGCCATGCAAGGGACAATCTTACTACTGTGCTATCATTCCGCCCCTATTTATTTTAATTGAATCACAGTGAGACACAGTTACAAAGTTGTTCATGATTGGGTTTCAGTCATGTAATATTTCCCTCATCATTTACATTTCCCAAGACCGTGACCAGTTTTCCTCCTGCTCCTACCCCCCCACCCCACTTCTATGTCATTATCTCCTGCTCTTAATCCCACTTACGTTTGTTTCTTTCATCCCTCACGAGACCTTTTTTTTTTTTTTTCAAGGTTCCCTTCAGTTTATTTATTTTATTTTACAATTAAAAGTTCATGTTTGCAGGTTTGGTCATGCAGGTGTTTCCTTCCTCCATGAAATTTACCATCTCACTGCAACATCCCGGTTCCCACCCCCTTCCCCAGCCCTGCTCCATGGCAGGTTCTTTTTATTTCTTTCCCTTTCTCTCTCTTTCTTTTTCCTTCCCTTCCAGACTATGGATTACAGAACATACATTAAAGGTTGTGTGTATCCTTTTGCCTCTATTTAATGCTCAGTTCTAGGTTGGCATTAGTACCCTACGACTATTATTAACCTAACATTTCTGTCTTACCTAAACTCTGGCTCCACCCGTTTGTGATAATCTCCACTTTTATCAAGACCTCCTGATATATCTTTCACTTGACTAACCTGGATATTGGTATCATAATATGTATATATATTTATGCCATGCAAATAAATGCAGTCATTCTGTATCTGTCTCTCTCCTTCTGACTAATTTGCTCAACATAATCTTCTCCATGTCATACATTTATAGACAAATTTTACCAACTATTTTCTGCTTTACGCCTAGTATTCCATTGTGTAGATGTACCAAAAGCTTCTTTATCCAGTCTCATCGTTTTGAACTTTCTGGTTTGCTTTGATTCTGGCTATTGTGAATAATGCTGCTATAATTTTTAAAGTAGGGATGGTGTTTAAAACTGCGTATTTTTGGTTTCCAAAGGTAGATTCCCAGGAGTGAGCCTTGGCTGGGTCAAATGGGGAGTTCAATTCTAGTCTTTGGAGGAAAGTCCATATTGTTTGAAAGGCTGTACCAACCGGCATTCCCACCAACAATGGATGCATCTCACAGACCTTTAGCGCAGACGAAAACCAGAAATATAGGGACCCTTTTTATCTTTTTTTTTTTTTTTTAATTTTTATTTTAAAGTGCGAAGATATACAATTAAAAAGTTCATATTGGGTTTTAGTCTGGTGCAGCACCATCCATAAAATTGCCCACTTCCACCCAACATCCCGGTTCCCTCCCCCTCCACAGCCCTGCTCCATGGCAAGTTAGTGATTTCTTTTCCATTTCTATCTGCACATATTCCTTAGTCGAGTCCATCCCAAATTATAGCTTTATCACAAACT
Source organism: Cryptotis parvus (assembly GCA_021461705.1). Classification (NCBI taxonomy): domain Eukaryota; kingdom Metazoa; phylum Chordata; class Mammalia; order Eulipotyphla; family Soricidae; genus Cryptotis; species Cryptotis parvus. Next base: position 15,362 of record JAJIBD010038512.1, read on the forward strand.
GTTGACCAGAAACTTCAATATTTATTTAGCTCAAGTTTTTTAATTAATGAGACTCATTAATTAAAACTCATTAATTAAACTAGATGAATCCCCACTTGGTACCCAAAGATATTACAAATGTAACAAGTCAGAGCAAAGTTTTCCCAATCTTGACAAAATTCCAGCTACTTTTTTCCATTCTTTCTTCTCCATTCTTAGACCAAATTCTCTATTCCCCTGTAGAGACCCACTGATAATACATCCAGTTGATTCTTGGATGCTCAGGTGTAATATCTGGCATTCCATCTTCTTACCACTGACTTTGTTAGCAATGAAGCTCACTCTTTGAATTAACTCCCATTTGATTTATTGGACTATCTTTCTGTAGTTTTCCACTAAACCCACTCGTCTTTCATTGCACCTAAACACAGCAGCCAATCGAATAGAAGGGAAAAGAGCAGTTAAATACCACTAAAGGCTAAGAGAAGTTTATAAGCTATGATCTGCAATGACCCGAATATCTGGCTCTCTTTAATTCCCCTCAAGTCTTTTTTGATCTCTTTTACCCTGCACAATCCTCCTCGACACTCCTCTTCAACATTTTTTGCATTTGTTGTTTCATCTTTCAAAAGTGCTGTTTCCTCAAGTATCGTAGATTTTTGCCCCACCCATTTCTTTAGAAATTCTTTTATTGTTTTCCTATTGACACCTCAGTCTTTACTCCTGATAAAATTCCATCTCATCACACATTTCAAAATAAATTAAATAAATAAACAAAATATTTTATAAAATAAATGTGTAAAATTTAAAAATAATTTATAAAAATTGCAAAATAAATATTTGTTTATATTTATAAGTATTTTATAAATACAAATAAAAACAAATAAAATAAAATAAGTTAAAAATAAAAGTTTTCCTCTTTACCACTAATTTTCTTTTTTTTTCTATTTTAGATCACACCCTGCTTATGCTCTGGGGTTTCTCCTGGATCTGCACTCAGGAATTACCCCTGATGGTCGACTCAGAGGACATATGGGATTCTGAGGATGGAACTTAGGTTCAGGCCACATGTAGGACAGACTACTATACCTGCTATCACAATAACTCTGGCCCCTGAGGTAGCTTTTCATTATTGTACCCTTTTAGCCCTCTAGATTAGTAGCCAGATATAAACAGTGCACATTGTCCAAATGGATGGATGGTGGACAAGGGATGTTCTATTTTACCGAATAAATGTTCAAGAGTTCAAGTCCCTTATGTCCTAATGAGCTGAGCATGATTCTCTCAGCTCTGCTGTTAAACCTAACGGATTATGTTATCTGTGATCATGGAGACACAAGCAGTTTCTTGCCCACACCACTGTCTACTGTGTGTGTGAACTCGCAAAATGGGTGCAGCTCAAAAGTAAACCCAAAAGATATACCAGTGCTAAGGGCCAAGAACTATAACGCCTAGAAAGCATGCATGTGAGTACCTCAGTGGCTTCTAGTTAGTACCACAACCAAAATTTGTGTTCCCTCAACTAACATTATTCACCTTAAATCTGTCTTAAGAAGAGCCGCTGAAAAACACTAGGTGGACCAAAACCAGTCATTTTACCCATCTAAGTGAAAATTGATTATAAGCGGGGGCAAAAACCACTAATTTATTTCAATATAAAGTTTAATTTTAAATTGCAAACTGCTGTTCAAAACTCCCAGATTGGTTAATGATAATCTTGCTGCAGCCTGTTGAACATGATCCATCTTTAATAACAATAATTTTGCTTTGCGCCTGTTGATCTTGGTTCATTTTTTGCCAAAAATAACCTTTCATTGCAGCCTGTGGATGCTTTGGCTCAGATAACCCTTTCTTTCAAAAAAAAAAAAAACAACTGCCTTGGAGTGAGTTTAAAGGTAAAAGCACCTAAATAACCTCCAAAAGAAGGTATCATAAAATATATATATATTCAAGTGTCTAACGTGTAAGTGTCTTAATGTTTCCTTGCTGCCCTGAAGTGTTTAAAGGTGAGAGGACCTGGATAACCCTCAAGGAGAAGATATTTTGTAAGTTTTTTTTTATGTAGAGAAATGACTAATGAAGAAGTTTTCTAATGTTTCAGGTATGCTGATCCAGAGGCTGCTTGCAGCCGTGCTGTTCATCAATAAATGCTGGATTTAGAGGTGGCTACAAAGTATGCCACCTGCACGGGTGAGCCTAGCAAGCTACCCGTGGATTTGATATGCCAAATACCATTTACAATTATAGACCTCATTCCTGACCTGATGTAATGGTTTGAGGATCTTTATGTTATTGAGCAAGCAGATGCCCTTGGGCTCTACTAGCATGAGACAGGACATATGGAGATGTTACTGGTGTCCACTGGAGCAAATAGATAAAAATGGGAAGACAGTGATACTGTGATACAGTGATACACTCCTTCCTTTCCTCTCTTCCTCCTTCTCTAACTCCTCCTCCCTTCCTCCTCTTTCTCTTCCTTCCTCCCTCCCTCCCTCCTCCTCCCTTCCCTCCCTTCCTCCTTCCTCCCTTCCTCCCTCCTTCCTTCCTTCCTTCCTTCCTTCCTCCTTCCTCTCCTTCCTCCTTCCTTCCTTCTCTCTTCTTCCTTCTTCCTTCCTTCTCCTTTCCTTCCTTCCTTCCATTTCACTCACTCTCCCTTCCTTCCTTCCTTCCTTCCTTCCTTCCTTCCTTCTTCCTTTTCCTTCTTCAACAGCCTACCTTCCTTCCTTCCTTCCTTCCTTCCTTCCCTCTCTTCCTTCCTTCTTTTTTCCTTCCTTCTCTCATGTTTCAAATAAAATTATTTTGCTTACCTGAATAGAAAAGAGTATGACAGTTGATGAGGCTGTGTACAAGCAATGCAACTAAAGGCTACACACACCTCAGTGAGCCCTGCAGCCCAATAATAAACATTGCAACCTGCTTGACCCTGGTGAGCAGAGCTAAAAGCAAAATGTGAGTGTCACAGCTAAAAAGTTGTGTAACCTCTGGACTGTAAGTATAAAAAGGAAGGGAATATAGAAAGAGATTTTTTAAAAAAAACATCAATTTTATTATATCAATACCAATTTGGTAAGACATTTACAATTTTATAGAATGTAATTAATGAAAATTAATGACAATAAAAATTTAATTAAAAAATGAACTTCCGGATTCATATTTAATTGCCTTTACCAGTGTTGAATCTTTGCCTCAGAGATGGAGCAGCATCGCTGGATTTCAATTAGCCTGTAAGGTAGCAAGCAGGGGACAGGAAGAGACTGTTGTTTACGTGACAATTGGGCCCCGATATATTTTCTCAGTTTAGTGTTTCCAGAGGGGTTCTGCCCTCCTGAGAAATTCTCTAAGATGCCTTAGTTTTTCTAGCATCATAATAATATAGTTATTTGGGTAATTTTTATCAATATAGGTGAGAATTAGAGTAATTTTTACCCAAAGAAGAAAAAGATTACTATTATAAATGCTATGGAGATTAGTTACACACTGATTTAAGTTATATCAGCTCAAATATGCAGCTACTATGGCTAATGCTGTTTATGCTTTTTTGTAGCAACTATTGTTCTTGACAAATGGAAGGCTTAAGCCCTATGGGCTTTGATCAAGGAACATCTGAAGGGGTGAAAAGAATCAGGAACCAGAAAGCCAGTGGAGCTTGTGTGTGTTTTAAGCCTTTTGATTTAGAACAAAGCCAATGAATTTGTCTGCAAGTGTTCAGACCCTATCCCTTCTAGAAGGTTTATTATAGCAATCATCTGGAGGCACCTGGAGGGCCAAAGCAAGTGTGAATTTATAGTTAATTTCGTATCATTTGCATCTGCCTACTTTGTTTTCTATGCTCAAGAAATTTGAGGTAAAAATGTATTGTGGACCCCTTGAGGTCTATTATTTTGTCAGACTCTTTTATTGATGCTCTTTCATTAAAGCACTACCATTAATGTGACTCTCAACATCAGAAGAGAAGAAAAAATTTGTGTGGTTTGGAAGGACTGGATAAAGAACGATCTGCAAAGTTCATGCTAAGACCATAATGCAATAACTACTTTTTGTTTCTTTCTTTTTTTTTTTTTCCTCTTTTTTTTTTTTTTTTTTTTTTTTGTTGGTCGCTCCCGGCAATGCTCAGAGGTTACTCCTGGCTCTACACTCAGGGAATTACTCCTGGCGGTGCTGGGGGACCATATGGCATGCCGGGAGTTGAACCGGCCGGGCGCTTAACGACCGTGTCTAGGAAATACTCTCACCACGCTGGGCTATGGCCCGGCCACTTTTGTTTCCCTATCTTGATTTTTTGCTTCCCTTTTTTGATGGACTCCTCCAACAGTTTTGTCTTTCTGAGAGACCAAGCACACATGCTGTTATCTCCCAAAAAGGGTACTTTTTATTCTTTGCGCCTTAGCTTTCACAATGATTTCTTGACCTTCACTGCAGTATTTAATTTTTCGCGATTTGCTACCTTGCAGTGAAGTAAGCCCGTTGACCTATCTATCTCACCTGTTATGATGTCCAGGACCTCGCTCTTAATATCCTCTCAATATTCTCCACACTTCCCAGCCCCTCAGCCCTTTTTATGCCAACATTCGTCAATATGCATGTAGCCTGGAATAAAGAAGTGGATCTTATCCACTTCGCCTTCCCTCTTTACTCTCCTGTGCTTTGTGGAGCCTATGTGTGATAAAGTGTAGTGGTGAGACTTCTCTAACCTCTTGTGAATTTGAGAAGAGGAAGAGTTAGCTCTCCATGTTCCCTTGTGACCAGGTCTGGATTCTTTGACCTGTGTTGGTTTCAAAGCACCAGGCATCTCAGAACAGTATATAAAGAACATCTAATTTAGTATTTGCGAATAATTCTGAACCCAATGTTTGGATTTTCACACAGACATCCCATTTAATTAGATTTCTTTATAAAATACTAAAGATATACACACAACCCCTAGAAACAACAAGCTTGTACAGTAAAAGTGGACAAGACAAAATCAGGCTAGAAATCCATAGCCTTTCTCTTTATGCAAACTTTGAGTAGAAGAGAGAAATAAAATAGAAACACAACTGTGCTTCATAAAATTAAGGGACCGCAATCAACGCAAAAAGAGGTTAAAGATTTGAACAAGGAAAACTATAAATCATTATTTCAAAAAATAAAAGAAGATGCAAGGAAATGATAGCACATTCCCTATTCATAGATTGAAGGGTTAATATTGTTAGTATGACAATTCTACTTAAGGCACTAGTACAGATTCGCAAAGCTATTTTTAGATATTAAAATACCTACAACACTCTTTGTTTGACTTTATTTTTGGTAGAGCACCACATCTGGCAATGTTCAGGGCTTAATCTGGCTCCACACTCAAGGAACCATCTGGTGCTGGGCATAGAATCCTGGGCCAGCTGCTGTGTAAGGTAGATTGCCCCCCTTGATGCTATTTTTGCCCAGTCTACCAAACACATTTTAGAATATAACCAATGTTCAAATTTATATGAAGTAATATAATCCTTTGAATATCCAAAGCTATTCAAGGGGAAACTGAAGGCAGGAGATGTTTTCTTCCCAACTTTAAATGATGTTGTAAAGTGATAGTAATCAAGGCAGTGTGGTAATGGAATAAAGACAAACTCTCCTAGCCATGGAATGGGATTGAGATTCCATTGTGCAAAGCATATGGATAGTTAATCTTTCCACACAGCAGCAGAGCATAAAACAAAGGAAAGAACACTCTTCATTAAATGGTGTTGGGGAGGTGGTCAGTTACGTGTCCGAAAAATGAACTAGGAACCTCATCTCATGCCAGGCACAAAAGTACATTCAAATAATTTAAAGATCTCATTACATCAGAAATGAATCCATATACTTTGGAAAACAGAGCAAGAATTTTCCATGATATTGAATCTGAAGGTATTTTTCATGATCATTGCCAGGTGGAAGAAAAGATTAAAAAAACGTGGTTACGTAAAATATAGACCTTTTTGCACCCAAAGTAATGATGAATAACGCTTTTACATAAATTAAAAACTCTAATTGATTTAGGCACCTCTGATTTTACAGTGTTAGCATTAACATAGAGTTTCAGAGCATCTGACAATTTCTCAAAACCAATCTACCACCAGTATCAATATCCCTTTGTATTCCCACCCACCCCCTTTTCTTATCAAAATTCCATTATTTCCATTAATTATTACAGTTTGGGTCACATGTTTACAATAGTGTTGTTCTGCAGCACCCCACACCAGGGACATTACCAAACCTACTGTGGTCCCAATGTCCACAATATTTTTTCAGCCTATCTCCACGCCTCACCCCATTCAACTCTTTCTGGACATTATCATTGCTGCAATCCAGGGATAGGGGTATACCCACATTTGATACCGCTAATTCCCTTGTTTGCAGCTCCAGCAGTACTGATAAGGAAGTAACCCAAATCTGGTCCTCCTGTGCTGACTTTGCTTAACATAGACCAGTTCCATCCACATTGCAGAAAACGGCATTACTTCATGCCTGTGGGTGCATAGTAATTGCATTGTTGTTTATATAACCACAGCTCCTTTTGCAATCATTTTTTCATTGGAAATTTGTTCCCTCCCATTGTGTTGGCTAGTTGTGAAATTGCTGCAATAAACCAGGTATAACATATATCTTCAAATTAGTGGGCTTTTTGTGTTTTTATGCAAATGAAAAAAATTAAATGACAAAATTTTCAATTCTTAATGGGAAGTCTATCACTTAACTTTTGTGTGTTTTGTTTTGTCTTTTGTGCCAACTTAGTATGCTTAGGGCTTACTCCCTGTCTCTGCACTCAAGGCAATTCTGGTGGTGCCAGGGGCCACTTGGGATGTCAGGATATGTCCATAGGGTGATAAAACGGATCTGCCCTCAAAAAGGTATTTTCACTTATATAATCCCTTGGCAAAGATTATCAGAAACAAATAATGGTGTTGGGACTTACAAATAAGCAGGAGGGATTTAGACTCCCACTCAACGGGGGTCCCCAGGCCCCAGACCCCAAGGGACCCCATAAGGTTCAAGGACCTAACAGTACTGGGGTCAGGACCCATGGCAGCAGATGCCATGGGCTAGCTGGAGTTCCCAAAAGTATTCACAGTCTGTAAGGGCCCAGGCCTGTCAGAGCTCACCCATCTAAGTTTCACTGTGTTTTGTCCTGTTTGCCTCTGTTTCTCTGTTACTCTGTGTTCCTATCTCTATTTCTTTGTTTCTCCTTTTGATCCTATTTGCCCTGTTACCCTAGTTGTCCTGTTAGCTCTGTGGCCTTGGTGGTGCGGCCTTTCAGGCCTAGCACCAGAAGTATCCCCTCTACTTACCCCTGGTGCTGGCTATCCGGCTATTTGGCACCAGGGCCCTATGGTCCAGAGTGTTGGCCATACTGCGCAAAAGCACCAGGGTCCACTACTTTCTCTGTCTGGGAAGCTCCCAGGATGCTCTCCTGGGCCTCTATTTATAGTTTCACCAGGTTCAGAATACTGGCCTCAACAATTCCCGCTAACAGTCTTGCTTAATGGTTATAGGCTTGGGCACAGCCTTTCAAGTGATGTTTTTCTAACATGTGGACTTCTTTTAATTAAATTAAAGATGTTTTCTTCTGCAAATAGACTCAAGATAAAATAAAAGACATCATACTGAATGGGATGAGGTTTTTTTTTTCTTTTTGAGTCATATACTCGGAATGCTCAGGGGACTTTCTCCTGGCTCTGCACTCAGGAATTACTCCGGCCCGGTACTGGGGACCTTAAGGGATACTGGGGATCAAACCCGGGCTGGCGCCGGCGGCCACAGTGCAAGCAAACACCACCACCTACTGGAGAAACTCTCGCTCTGGCCCAGATGAGGTATTTTGCTACAGCATGTATAAGCACCCGTATCACCGCAGTGAGGTCATTCAAAAATAAAAATGGTATTCTTCATGATCTTAGCCAAAAAGGCAAAGAAGCGATTGAACAATTATTCTTAAACTATTTGAAAGTACTCTAAATTATGAGGAGAGAAAAAAATGAAGGTAAGCATAGTGTAATTCTGTAAATTTAACCTTATTATGAATGCATTTCTGCTCCATTTTCCAAATACGGACTGTTTCTCAGATGGTTATTTCTGAGAAAAGTAGATTGGGATGGAAGCAACAAGTTCTGATTCCATCTATCATGGGCTCCAACTTGATAGGCCACTTCATTAGAATTGGAGTGTTCAGAAAATCTGTGGGTGGTAGGAACCAACACTTCAGATGTATTTTAAGCTACAAAACCCTAATTTATGCTAATATTACCCAATATTGGCTAGAAAACTGATGAGATCAAGTTCCAGTTTTGTGTTAGAATTTTACTTTCTACATATCACCAATCCATCTGTCACCAAAAGAAATTTTCAAGAGAGAGGATGTTGATTTTTTTTGCTTTTATTCTCTACATACCAATGATGAGATATATATAAATTAATGTCCCTATAGGTTTAACATGAATCTCTACATACACATGATGTTTTTAAAGTGCAGCATAGATTTTTTAACAGAAACAACTTTGAAATCTTCCTTCATCTTCCCATTCATAGGCATTGCACAGTGAGCTAGAAAAAAAATAAAATAAAATAAACTAACCAAGCAGAAGCTCCTCTTCCCTTGAGGTAATCCACAATTCAATTCATTCTTAACCAATTGAGTTTGCTATGGTAGCATGAGATTCAAAGTTATGGCCTTGAACCATTCTACAATGTAATATCAGCGATTAGTAGGAAAAGGAGCTGAAATTCACAAGACTGGTAAGAAACAATTTTGGTAAAAAGCAGCTATCTTTAGAAATTCAGGCTTACTTTGGAATTTCCTAAGAAAATAAACCATTAGAAGAAGGATTTTAAATAAAATCTATCTCAATCAATAATAATTTTTTTAAATTTTTTATTATACCACAGTGAAACATACAATTACATAGGTGATCCTAATTGGTTCTTGGTAAGTATACCAGCACCCATCCCCTCCACCAGTGCCCCATTTCCACCACCAATGTACCCCACCCCTCCTGCCCACCCCCATGCTGCCTTAATAGCAGGTACCCCAGTTTCCCTCTCTTTTCTCTCTCTGTCTCTCTCTCTCTGTCTCTGCATCTCTCTCCCTCTTCTTTTTAACATTGTGGCTAGCCCTGCAGATATTTAGAGTTTATCACTTAAGTCTCTTTGTGTATATTCAATGGTGAGTCTTAATCTGCCATTACCATTTCCTACATTTAGTAAAACACTGGTATCTATTTATGTCTTATTAATGAATGCAGTCATTCTATATCTGTCCTTTTCCTTCTGACTAATTTCACTCAGCATGATAGTCTCTATGTCCCTCCATTTGCAGGTAAATTTTTAATATCAATCTTTCTGACAGCCGCATAGTATTCCATAGTGTAGATGAACCACAGTTTCTTTAGCCAGTCCTCTGTTCTCGGGCATTTAGGGTTGTTTCCAGATTCTAGCTATGAGTGAATAAGCGCAGAGATGAATAAGAAGTACAGATAGTGTTTCTGCAGTATGTGTTTTTCGGTCTCGGGTATATTCCCAGGAGTGCTATTGCTGGATCAAATGGGAGCTCAATATCTAGTTTTCGGAGGAATGCCCATATTGTTTTCCAAAAGGGCTGGACCAGTCGGCACTCCCACCAACAGTGGATCAGAGTCCTTTTTCCCCCACATCCACGCAAGCACTAGTTGTTCTTGCTGTTTTGTATGTATGCCAGTCTCTGTGGTGTGAGATGGTAACCTCATTGTTGTTTTTGATTTGCATCTCCCGATGATTAAAGATTGAAGAACACTTTTTCATATGCCCTTTGGCCATTCGAATTTCTTCTTTTGGAAGCTTCTGTTCATTTCTTTCCTCCATTTTTTTAGGGGGTTGGCTGTTTTCTTCTTGTGGAGTGCTACCAGTGCCTGATATATCCTGGATATTAACCCCTTGTCAGATGGGTATTGGGTGAATATCCTTTCCCTATCTGTGATTGTCTTTGTATCTTGGTCACTGTTTCTTTTGAGGTGCAGAAGCTTTTTAGTTTTATATACACCCATTTGTTTATCTTTGCTTCCATTTGCTTGGTCAGTGGTGTGTCATCTTTAAAGATACTTTACGTTTTATGTCGTGTAGAGCCGCTTCTCACTATGTTTTCTTCGATGTACCTTATAGATTCATGTCTGGAATGTTGAGATCTAGAATCCATTTTGATCTGACTTTTGTAGCTGGCAATAACAATTTTTTTAAGAATAGAAAACTAGGAAGGCAGCACAGCTGACTTGAGAATCTGGGTAGCAGTCTTTCTGGAGGGTTGGATGAAGTAAGCTGTGATCTGTGCTTTTACTTATTGTGCAGATGATTTGATTCTTATAAAAATCATGGGTATTAGAGGAAATATGCATGAAACAAAAATGAGAAGAAATTACTCATTTTGTATTCTATGTTTCTGCTCATTTCCAGGAAGAGTTTAACCAAGAGTGTGCTTTTGAAAAATAAAAATGTGTATGTTCAAATGTACTGAGACTGAATTTGTAATTGAAACCCTAGGGGCTCAGGAATTCAATAAAAAGTTCACTGAACTAGTCCTTTGTGTGAAAAGTACCTCTTTAATATGTATTATAGATGTGAAATATGATATCTGTGAATACATATTTTGTGCACATACTTTCCCAAGCATTTCATATATGAATGGATGCATGTTTCAACAGCACCTACATAACTCTATTGTATTCACTCTAAAGCACTTTGATGCAACCTTTTGGTTTTCTACTTTCTCCCCCCTCCTATCCTTACATTGCAACGGACCTCAGGTCACAATGCATATTGCTTGCCAGGAGTTGTGCAGGAGGGGGCCACTCACAGAGGGTCAGACTCCCTTAGGAGTGCTCAATGTACAGTTTAAAGGTGTGGAGAGTGCCTCTGAAAAAGATGTGACAATCACTACCATTTACAAAAAATACATATAAATACCACAGTGACCTCCCAGAAAATACTAAAATGAGAATGTTAGAGGAAATTCAAAAAGTGATTCACTTCTATTTACAGGCCCAATATTTATGTTTTTCAAAATGTAGAGGTTTTTTCCTAAAGAGGAGATTTTAAATTATTGCATGTGACATTGGGTTAATTTGTTTTTTCTGGTAAACCATATTGAGGGGGCCCAGGAGAATGACTGGCTCAGTTACAGAAAATTAAAGATTTATTGTCTCTTTTATGTAACAGCTAGCTGAATTTTGCGATCCTGCCATTATTGTTATGATAAAAATTAAGTTCTCATCTTGGTGCTAGCAAAATGACTCCACAGAATAACAAGGTGCTGAGAGCTTGGGTAAAGTACTTCCAGAACATGTTTTTGCATATTTTCTTAAAAAGTATTTTTAGTGGTTAGATATGTAGTGGGAAGAAGGATCAGAACATAATAAAATAGGTTCTTGAGTACAGTGTGAACAGTGACCCTCACATGACAGCAGAAACAGATTTCATTATAATAGACATAACAACCTATAGCTCAAAATTCAAGTAATGAGGTCAACTATGAAAGAAATGACTGCAGGATATTGAAAATAAGATAGGTGTGGCAACTTGGCTTTCTGCAGCATTTATTCTCCTATAGTATGCTTCAATCCATCCATTCATTTTGTTGCACTCATTATCAGTTGTTTATATAGTACAGGTGACAATCGTGGCGATGACAATGTTCAAGCGTGCATGTTTACCTTTGAGCATCCTGAATGCCCCGGGCAGTGAAAGTGCTTCTTTGAATAAAAAACCTAAAATAAATGAAAAAAATCTTGTAATCATCAAGTTTTAAAATACTGTTAATGTCAGGGTTTGTGCACGTGATAGTCCAACACCACACTTCCACCAGAGTAGCTGTTTCTCCTCCACCACCCATCGTGTTTCTTTTCCATTTACCACCTCCCTGCCCCACCCTGGTAAACCCCAGGTCTATAAACCAGCTCCCAGGTTCTGTTGCTGATCATAAAACAGAATTATCAGTAAAATACTTTGGAACACAAGGAATGAGCCACTTAGGACCTGACTATGGAATGATTTCAATTTGCCTGCTTCATGAAGTAAAGTCAGAAAACCTGATACAGACAAACAAGACAACAAAGCAAACCTTGCACATCAAATCAACAAAAGGAAATGAAAAAGCGGTCCAGGCAGATGAGGTATAGACAGACCTGAAAGTCCCAGCAGCCACTTTCTCAAACTCATACCATGCCACTCCCCACCATCAGCATCATAGTCTCCCTTTTTATCCTTTTCCAGGATTGCTAGTCTGTATAAAAATATAGAGGTTGGGGGTCTTGAACTCCACAAAAGGTGCAAGCCAAAGACTATCTTTTGTTTTCTTTTTTCTTGTTTAGAATATATTTGTTATTTCATTTTATTAATTTTCAATTAAATTATTGCATGAGATAAACAATGAAAAAATTGTCTATGATTGGTTTCAGTGGTATAAATGTTCCAACACACATCCTTTCACCAGTGTACATTTCCCACTACCACTGTTTCCAGTTTTTACTCCCTTTGTTTCCAGCCCTCAGTCTGCCTCTATGGCAGGCACACACCTACACATCTCCCCTACCCCCTCTCTCTGTCCCTCCTCTTTGGTCGTTATGATTTGTGATCCAGGTACTCGAAAAGTTATCATGTATAACCCTTTACCTACTTTTAGTACTCAATTCCTGTCCAGAGTGATCATTTCCAACTGTCATTTCATAGTGGTCCCTTCTCTATCCTAAATGCTCTTTCCCCCTACCCTCCCCGAGTTTCAACCATTGGCCAGTCCTTATGGCTCACATTCTGTTGTCCATATTGGGTAACTGTGGAGACTAATCTTGACTTTTTGTAGAGCAATAATGAAGGGGGTCGTCTGGTGAGAGTTATGGGCCATTTACTGGAAACTTAGTTCTTCCTTGCCATAGTTTAATATCTCCTTACTTTATGGGATCCCAAGGGATCAAAACCCGGTAGCATGCAAACCAAATACCCTACTTACAGCACCATATTGCTCCATCCCCTTCTATACCACTTTACGTTAATGCCCACGGATCTTATAGGGACTTATTAAAAGAAGATCCCTGGCTCTCCATCATCTTGGGCTGGGATCTGAGACTGTGCTTCCACTAGTCCTGGGTGTGGCTCAGGAGGCTTTTTTTGATAGAGTTCTCTATATTAAGTGGAGGAGACGAAGGAAATGTCTTCTTAAAGCCTTCTTACTCCATTGACCCTGTAGTTTATTCAGAGCTTTTTTTTTATTAATGGATTTTCTTTGGCATCATGATAAATTCCATGTTCTCCCAGGGACCTTTTCTGACTTTACTGGTATTCAATATTTTTTTATTTATACATCATTTTTTCTCTCTATGGGCAAGAAGGGAAAAATTTGAATCCTATCCTAGTCCTAGTGACATGTGCATGTTACACAATTTGCATGGCTTTAGCTCAAATCCTTTTTTTTGTAAATCCAGACAGTGACTTATTTATAGGGTTCATCCACATATGCACACGTATTTATGGGTTTGTAACTGTGCCTTATAAGGACACTGTTGTTGTTTTATTTTTTAATTTTATTATACCTCCATGAGATATGCAATCACAAAACTGTTCATGAATAAGTTTCAGTCCACAGTGTTCCAGCACCCACCCTCCACCAGTTGTTGCCATTTTTATATTCTGGCTCAAGTTCCTCTCCAGAAGGATTTTACTGGATTTATACCTATCTCTAAAGGGGTATGAAAGGTTTAATTCTCCAGTAATGGAATTCCTAAGAGCAAAATTGGTGAGTGGGAATAGACGCTTTATTAACTGTTTCTTCAGTTTTCACCATAGAAGCTAGTAATTTCTTCAAAAGATGTGAGTGGAGAGGAATAAGAGAAGAAAGAGTAGTTCTTTTGATTTCTAAGCTATAATATCTTTCAGGCTACTCCTTTGGGAGGTCAGGGGTGTGGAGCTTGGTTCAGGAAGAATATTCTTAGACCCTATAGGACTCACATGTATTTACTGCAGAAGAAATGAATGAGATGAACCAAGAAATCTTTAACGAGGTCACATGGGCCATCAGAATGTGCAGCCTATGAGGCAGCAAAAGTCCACAGAGTTGATTAACTCTCATCCTTACTCTGCACACTGATCATGTTTTCTGGTCCCAACATTCTCTGTTTAATTCTGATGAACCCTCCCTGGGATCACTGGAACCAAATTCTCTGAGATGAGAAGGATGAGAAGAGCTGGGGTCACCCAACTGAAAGAGAGACATTAACATAAAAGGGAAAGAAAGCAGGAATAATTCATCTAGCCTCCAAAACCCCCAACCTCCCATGCATACTGTCTCAGTAAGACTGGGGGAAGTCTCTAGAAAAGATGATTGTGAAGTACTGATGTATCTGAACATACAAGTCAATTGTAAAATAGTTTGTATGTAAAAAGTGCTTTGACCTCAGGTCCTGGTCTTTGAGTAGAGGCAGATATGGTTGCAGGGACACAGAGGTTGAGTGTGACAGCCACAGTGAGTTTCTCTAGTGGCTTCCTTACAACTTTGTGCTGCTTCTTGACACTGGGAGTGAGTGCTAGATCTCTACGAAAGGCTTAAGATTTAGGGATGGATCATGTATGGTGTGTGGGCTGCAAATCAGAAGACTCTGTCCTGAGCATCGTATGAGTTTGAGAAACTGATTCTGGTTCTTTCCTATACTACCTTTTCTTAAATTTGTCCTTTTCAAATGTAATTAGAAGTTACATCTAAATAAGCTGACATGTGGTCCCTGAGAGACACCCACAGGGGTAGGTCACATGTCTTGCATGTGGCTGACCTGGATTTGATCCTAGGCACCACATATGGTCCCCCTGAGTCTGACAGGAGTGAGTCTCTGAGCACAGCCGGCTATGGCGTCTTCACAACAAATAAGTTAGAATGTAGTTCATGGATTTTCACTGTATGCTTTCAACATCTGCCAGTTTTTTTAATCATCCAGTAAAGCCTGAAAGACAAGCAGTAACTTATTTCTATTTTTCTCTCTGATTCTTTCTAGATACAAGGAAACAACCACTGTCCATATGGAGGCTGCTTGCTGATAAAAATAAAACACTTTCAGATGCGAAATATTAGGAGAGGCTTAAACACAGTTTCAGATGGCAGTGGGAGAAATATTTCATGCCTTAGCCCTTGCTGACTCCAGGAGTTCTAGCCAGAGATTCTACACTCTTAGCTACGACTGTGAGAATCAGAAAGTGTCCTTGCTAGCATTAGTGGGAATAATGGGGTCAGAGGAAAACATTGGTAATGTTAAGTTAGGTAAACATAAAATAGGTGTCTCGGAAATAGAGACCAAGCTATTTTGCCATTGAGTGCTTATTGGAGCATTGCTCCTTTATAGAGGTCTTACAATTTATTGTTATTTTAGGACAGCAACTGCCAAGTCTTGCAGTTTTCAAGGTTTTACAACTGCTGATTTTGCAGCGGATAGTGTTTAAATGCTTACCCAAAACCCCAACAAAGTGGAAATTCGCTAAGGAATGCTGAGTGTTCCTTAATAATGACTAGAGTGCTAGAGTTTTTTGTGTTTTTAGTGCCGCTCCAGGGCAGTCTTAGGAGTTACTCCTGACTCTGCATTCAGAAATATCTACTGGCAGGGTGCAGGGGACCATATGTGCAGGGCATTGAACACAGGTTGGTAGCATGCACGGCAAGCACCTTACCCTCTGTACTATCACTTCTGCAAAAGAGTACTAGGTTTCTGTTTCTCATGAATGTGATGATGAACATCTTAGGGGAAGTTTAAAAATCTAAAAATTTTCATTGTAAATAACAAGACAAACAGATGCGACTCAATGATAAAGGTCACACTTGGACACCTACATTTAATCCTCAGCACTAGGCACACACACATGCATAACACACAACACATGTATACTCACACACACCAAACAGCTGCAGAAATATGGCTAAGAAAGTAAACTGAAAGTTCACAAAATCAATACAGGTTGCAAGTAAGAAAGCAATAAAATATTAAATTTTATAGGAAACAAGAAATGAAGGTAAAATAGAATGCAATATTTTACTTAGTAAATTTGTTAAGCCATTTCAAAAGATGAACTTAACATAAATATATAGTACTTGACTATGGTTACTTGTAGAATAATTCTAAGGTGCCATTAAAATTAAGAGAATGTTAATCCTATACTAAGGAAAAAAGACATATAGAATGACTGCATTTATTTGCATGATATATATACATAAATACATTATGATATCAATACCAAGGTCAGGCAAAACATGGATCAGGAGGTCTTGTCAAAGGTAGAATCTAACACAAATGTGTGAGAGTCAAAGTTTAAGAAAGACAGAGAAGGGAATAATGTGCTAATAATCACGCCGAAAATGATAACACCAGCCTGAACTGAGCATTGAATACAGGCAAAAGATACACATAATAACTATGTATTGTAATCCACAATGTGTAAGAAAAGGGAAGTGATAAAGAGAGAGGAAAGAAGAGAGAGAGAGTAAAGGTTTAGTAAAAAAACTTTTATGGATCCTTTTTATGGGTGGGTAGATAGTTTTGTATTTTTTTTTTTTTTTTTTTGTTGTGGTGGGTGGATGGGTGCGGACACGTAAACTGTAATTGTATATCTCTTAGCGGTATAATAAAATATTAAAAGATAAATAAAAATATAAATATATGCATGTAAATATAAAATATAAAAATGCAAAAAAATAATATAAACAATAAGATGATTTGCAAAACATGACACTATTAATCCATTTGTGGTTATTTAATAGAATTTAATAACATTTTGTGGTTATTTGGTAGAATTTAATAACATTCTATTAAAATTAATAGAATGTTAATGCTATAACTAAGTAAAAGCATTTGTAAAAGATAATATGAACAATAAGAATAATTTCCAAAAACATATTGTACAACATGACACTATTAATATGGTTTTGTGATATGGTTATGATGAACTTCTCTTTTCTAATTTTCTACCATCTATGTTATATGGAAATATGCATCCATTTTATAGATTAAGAGAAAACTAAGCAGTGCTCTAAGTGTGGCCAAGCATTTGAAGAATGATTCAAGTTTAGAATAGAATAGGAAAGAATAGGGTAGAAAAAACTACTGAACTGGTACTCTTTTTTTTAATTAACATTTTATTATAGCACTGTAGAAATACACTTTACAATGTTGTTCATGTTTGGGGTTTTGGTCACACAGTGTTACAGCACCCACCCTTCCACCAGTGCCCACTTCTCACGACCAATGTCCCCGATTCCATCCCCCTCCCATAGCCTGCCTCTATGACAGGTTCCCTATCTCTTTTCTCTCTCTTTCTCCCTCTCTCTCTCTCTTTCCCTCTTCCTTCTTTTTACATATTGTGGATTGTAATACATACACTTAGAGGTTATCATGTATATTTTTCCCTGTATTTAATGCTCAGATCTAGGTTGGTATTAGTCTTTTTGGACAGTTATTAGCACATTGTTTCCTTCCTTTGTCTTACCTAACCTCTGATTCCCACACGTTTGTGGTAATTTCCGCCTTTACAAGACCTCCTGATTCCACGTTTCACCTGACTTTGGATTTTTGGTATCATAACATGTATATGTATATTATGTTATGCATATATATATATATATATATGGCAGTGCTTGGGGAGCCCCTATGGGATGCCGGGGCTCAACCCAGGTTGGCTAGGGGCAAAGCAAATGCCCTCCCTCCCTGCTGTACTATCGCCCCAGCCCCCCTAATCTGTTCATTTATGGCCCCACCTTTGTTTTAGCTTCTTTCTTGAATTAATTGGCCCACTTCACCCTACAAAGTCTTAGGTATAGGTCATTTTGAAATGGGATTATAAATGAAATAAATGCTCAGTAAATGCTCGAGATCGAGCCTTCTACTGAGCATAACCATCTACAAGGCAGAGCCGGAGAAGCTACCCATGTCATATTTGACATGCCCAAAAACACTCCAATTATGGACCTCATTCCCATGACCTGAAGGAATGGTTTGGAGGCTCTTCCTGTCTCTGGAGTAAGCAGATGCCCTTGGGCTACACTTGCTTGTGACAGGACGTATGGAGATGTTTCTAGTGCCCGCTTGAGCAAATTGATGAACAAAGGGAAGATAAGTGATACAAGTGATACAAATGATTTATGTTATGTAAATAAATGCAGTCATTCTATATCTGTCTTTTTTCCTTCTGACTAATTTCACTCAACATGATCCTCTCCATGTCCATCCATTTATAGGCAAAATTTCATAACTTCATTTTCCCTAACAGCTGCATAGTATTCCATTGTGTAGCTGTGCTAAAGTTTCTTTATCCAGTCATCAGTTCTCGGGCATAGTGGTTGTTTCCAGATTCTGGCTATCATGATTAGTGCTGCTATGAAAATAAAAGTGCAGATGGTGTTTCCACTGTGTGTTTTTGGCTTCCCAAGGTATATTCCCAGGAGTGGTATGGCTGGGTCAAATGGGAACTCAATTTCTAGTCTTTGGAGGAATGTCCACATTGTTTTCCAGAAATGCTGTATGAACTGGTACTCTTTTTTTATTTTTATACAGACAAAAGTGTTTATATTTGAGTTTCAGTCATACAGTGTCTCAGCACCCTCCCATCCAGTCCCCAGTGCCCCTTCCCTCTACCCAGTGTCCTCATCAATATCTCTGACTTTTCATCCCCCCTCTCTATCATTTCTCTTTCTCTTTTTTCTCTTTCTTTTTTCTCTTTTCCTTTTTCTATTTTTTTGCTCTTGAGTTGTGACTGTTTTAACATGTACTTCCGTTTCCTTAAGAGGAAGGAAAAAACAGGAAAATGGCAAAAATTAAGTTGGGAAAATGTCGCAATCAATCAGAGAGCATCCATTGCCTCTGATTTGTCATGTCAATGGCATGAAAGAATTGTAATGTCCCCATTTACTTAATTGAGTAAATCCAGGCAGCACTCTGGTCAATATATTGTTGGTCTTTATATGATTGTTATTTTTTCAAATATTTATCACTAAACTCTTTTCTTATTGATTAAGATTCTGTTAATAATGATTTTTCATACATGTGATCCTCAACACCACACCCATCACAAAGTACTCATATCCTTTCAAATGAATGTTTCTATGTTTTGGGGATAGATGCCAAGAAGTGGTATTACTGGGTTGTATGAAAGTTCTGTTCCTACTTTTTTTGGAGAGATCTCCATACTGCTTTCCATAGAGACAGAACCAGAAGACATCCCCTCCCCCCGCAGAGGATGAGGGTTTTTTTCTCATCATAACCCTGGCCAACACTGTTGTTTCCAGACTTTTTTAATAGTTATTCTTCTCAGAGGCATGAGACGATATCTCATTGGTGTTTTGACTTGCAATTCACTAATCACGAAGTGACATAAGCACATTTTAAAATATCCAACTATGGGACCGGAGCGATAGCCCAGCGGGTAGGGCGTTTGCCTTGCGGCCGGCCTTGCCGCCCGGGTTCATTCGCATCCCATATGGCCCCCCCAGCCCCCGAGAGTAATTCCTGAGTGCAGAGCCAGGACTAACCCCTGAGCATTGCCGGTGTGACCCAAAAAGCAAAAAAAAAAAAAATAAAATAAAATATCCAACTATCCCATCCACAAGTGAAGTGAGAAGATGAGCAGACACTTTCCTAAAGAAGACATGCAGATGGCCAACAGGCATTCAAAGTTAACACTTTCTAATCAGACAAGTGGGGTAATATTTATATCCTAGGTGTACAAAGCTACTACTTCACATCCACCATCAAAGTGCCAGAACCTACACCACAGTCCTTTTAATTTCCCTACCCCCTTCACTCTGGTAACATTCATTTTATTACTAGGATCTAAGAGTTTGTTTTCATTAAGCAGTGTATATTTCCTTGCTTTATTTCTTTATATATTATATACTTTGTTTATTTTGCAATAATTATCATATAATCACCTACAATAGAAACTTTAGTAATGAAACTGATACCAAGAAAGCTAGGAGACACAAAGGTCTGCTGTAACATGCTAGGTCAGTAATGATTTTGTAAAAATTGAGCCCAAGGATAATGGTTTAATATGTGTCATTTCTGAAAGCTTAGTTACATATTATGACTTTTCATTTGATCAAGTTATTGCATTCTAAAAAATTAATTAGCTAACTTACAATTCCAAGTTATTTAAGTGTTAGGCTCATTAACAAAAGACCTTAAAAAAACAGTTTTAGTCTCATTACTATTATTAGGCAATTTGATAGAAAATAGTTAATTTAGTTACAACTTTTTTGTCATTTCTTTTTTTAAGCTGAAGCCATTGAGTATTTATGCTTCTTTTTTCCTCCTTTTTGTTTTGAGGCTATACCTAGCAATATTTAGGTCTATTCCTGACTCTGTGCTCAGGAATTTCACTGGATGGAGTGGGATTTGAATCAAGGTCATCAATATGCAAGGCATATTAACCCCCTGTACTATCTCTCCAGTCCAAATATTTAACCCTTTAAAAAACCTTCCACAGGGCTAGTAGCTCAATAGTCTTGTGTGCTGGAGGTGAAGAGTCAATCCAGCACTGCATGGTCTCTGAGCAACACTAGGAGAAAAACCTGACCACTGAGCTTGGAGTAGCTTCTGAGCATCACCTGGTGTGGCCCAAAACCCAAAATTAACAAATGAAACTCTTCTTTTGCACTGATTTTATTGGACTTCCAAAGGAAATACAGTCAATGTTATCAGCTTCCAGAACAAAAAGTCACAAGTATTCGAGAGCACAGATGACTGGACTCTAGCACATGTACACAATGGAATACTACTAGGCATCAAGAAAAGTTGAAGCCATACAATTTGCTGCCATGTGGACCGGATCTGGAATGCATAATGTCAGGTGTAGGTAGTCAGAGGATGATGAGGGAGGAACATAGAATGGTTTTTTTTCAAATGCAGGTTACGAGCAAACATAGTAGGAGAATAACAAATGCCCAAAGGCACGAGAAACAAAGAGCATGAGAACTGGTTTCCACAAGGAAGTTTGCCACTGAGCAGAGAGAAGGTCAGGGAAAGGGGAGAATACAGGACTGGTCATCTGGAGAAGAATGGAGTGCTGAAAGAAGAAAGTGCCTATCATGCAGGCAGAATGGGGAGAGGGAGGGTAACTGGAAACACTGGTGAAAGGAAGTGGGCATTGGTGGAGTGACTGGTGTTGGAACACTGCATGCCTGAAACTCAATCATGAAAATCTTGGTAACTTGGAAACTCAGGGTGATTAAAAAAAAGAAAAAATCAAGCACCAACCCCCAATAAAAACAAATCACTTGTATCACTTGTCTTCCAACTGTTCATCAATTTGCTCGAGCGGGCACCAGTAATATTTCCATGTGTCCTGTCACATGCTAGTGTAGCCCAAAGCATCTGCTTGCTCCAGGAACATAAAGAGCCTCAACAATTCCATCAGGTCATGGGAATGAGGTCTATAATATATGGTATTTGGCATATCAAATATGACATGGGTAGAGGGTGATTAAGAAAAGAAAAAAAAATCAAGCAACAAAAAAACCCACAAAAAAACCAGAAAAAAACCAAATCACTTGTATCACTTGTCTTCCCATTGTTCATCGATTTGCTCAAGCGGGCACCAGTAACATCTCCGTACATCCTGTCACATGCTGGTGTAGTCCAAGGCATCTGCTTGCTCCAGGAACATAAAGAGCCTCAACCATTCCATCAGGTCATGAGAATGAGGTCTATAATTGTTACTGGTATTTGTCATATCAAATATGACATGGGTAGCTTGCCAGGCTCTGCTGTGAGGATGGGATACTCTTGTAGTTGCCTCTCATCTTGTGCATTTATTAATGAACCGCATAGCCACAAAGTGGCCGGTGAGCCGAGTTTGTGATCAGCTCTTCTGCTGGGTGGAGCTCTGAGCGATCTGGGGAGTCCAGATGTGGAAAATGGTGGCCTTCATGGTATGGGGGGTTCCTCTTGGCTTCTTGTGAGGCTCTGCTGGGATGGCAGGCCAGGGCTAGAACCTGCCTTCCCTCTAGGGCACCTTGTGATCAGCTGGGCACAGGGAGAGCCAGTAGCAGCTCTGCCCCATGTATGTGAGACTCTGGGTCAGGCATACATGGGCTGAGCTTAAAAAAGACTTCCAAAAAACAAAAACAAATAAAAAAAGAAGATTTGGGTTTGGAAGTGACACAATGGCACATTTGCTGTATATTCTGTTGTACAGAGAAAGGCATAAACTCATCTCATATTGGGAGGTGGAAAAAGAGACTCAATACTTTGATGCAAGACACTGAGAAGTTCCACAGAATGAATGAGAAAACCAAGAAGATGGAGACTGTATCCATATTCACAGTCTGTTAGTCTTCCCTCAGAGTTATATCCACAAAATGTATAAGTTTTACTTACTAAATGTATCTGTAATTTTTTCTCCATTCCTGTAGAACAGGGTTAATAAATTTTATAGTCTCTCCTTTAACAGATTCAACTGTTCTTGCATTCAATGTGTACCTCCTTCAAGCCATTCCCTCTAAACTGAATTACAACTAAAGTACTTGTTGTAGGATTCCTCTAAAAGCCTCTGCATCTGCCTAGCTTGAGATCACTTGTAGATAGGGGGTAGTTTAAATGTGGCAGTTTATCTGACCATGTATTCTGTACTGACTGGTATAAATATTCTCTCATGCTACCACAATCATTGTGGGACTAAGCTAGATCTTACCAGCATATTTGCCTGGCCACGTTGGATCTCTAAGTAATTAGCCCAGAGAGAAAAGCTGTTTGCCTCCAAGCAAGCAAGCATGGCTCCCTGATAACTCAAAGGCAACTAAAATACAAAACTAAGTGAAGTGGACGAGACTTGTGAAGGCTTGGAGAAATATTTAACTGGCATTAGTATTAGTCTTTGGTACAGAGACATGCCATATCAGAAACCCCCTTCTCTACCCTATAAAGGCATTTCCAGGCAGATCTTGGCTCAGAACATTAGCATATAATAGGGCCTAGGTGAGGTGCTGGGAGAAATTACCTAAGGGCATTTGACCCTTCCTGTTTCCCCATAATAGTGGGAGGTCTGAGTTGCAGGGTATAAAACCAGACTACTTCCTCTCTCTCTCTCTTTTTGGGCTCTCTCTTTTTGGGCTCACTCGCTCTTCTTGGGAGTCTTGTCTTTGTCTCCTCTTTTATAGGGCCTTAACACGTGGTAGCCGCCATCTTGGCCTACATGTGTCTGGGGTTCTAGCCAGGAATCCTAAGCACAGGGTTTTTCCTATTGCTGATTTGTATGCCTGAATCTGTGATAAGTAAAGCCTTTTAAAACTGCATCGGATTCCTGAGTCTTCCTCCATTCCCGCCCGGCCGGAGGTAGAAGGGAACTTCGCTTCCCGGCACTGTTGGGGACCCGGCAGAATTCCCCGACAAGTACCGACTTCAGTATTTTCAATAGAGATTGTTTTTAAATATGCTTCAATTAAAGTTTGAGATTTTTTTTGAATAAGTCTAGAATTACCTTAATCTATAAACTATTTCTTGGTCTTGTATCCATTCTATTTCCAAACTCTCCTCTGTCACTTCCAAAGTGTGTCTTTAGGATGCAAATATCTTATATGTAAATTTGCAAGGTGCTACATGATGTCTTGTACTACAACATTACAAGTAACATTAATTTACCTGGAAGAAAAAGAAATCTCTCATTACTACTCATTTCTCTGTTAAATTTTCCATTTAGTATTTGTTCTTCAAGCTCAAGTTCATGCCATTTCTATCAATTTCCTCTAGGAAACTTTCTCTGAACTGTCAGATTCTGAGGAAATTTTTCTATATGCCCGAAAATTTCTCTGAAGAATCCTGTGTATCAGTTGTCATGCTCTAACATAATGATTTACCTCTCTAATTCCTGGTGGACCCTGGAGGACATCCAAGGCACGGGACCATATCTTAGATGTCTGGTTATTGAGTTCTTAATATGAGTTTCCAGCCTATAGTATATTTTTTGTTGTGTTCTCTTCAATAGAGAAATGAAATTAGAATGAATGTAATTACACAAATGCTAGGCAGTTTAAATTAACTCTGCCTTGAAACCTACCTATTTGCTGTCCTGTAATTAATTACTGTTTTTAGAAATTCATATAAAATTGATCAAACAAGGTGTTAATGAAATATTTCAGCAAAGGAAATTACTTAGCTATTCCTGCAATTTCCATTTTACAACAGTAAAATCCATATCTGTTCTTCGTGTACTCAAAGACATTTTTTGTATGTATGAAAAAGTGAACTCTGATCATTTGTTTTATGGCAGTACTGAGGTGAGTGACCACGCTTTCACATCCAAGAGAATAAAGAAATGCATTATAAATATGTCTGTGAGTTTCACAGACATGGGGAAGAGCTGCTACTTGCTCTCCCTGTGCCCAGCTGCTCACGAGGCACCCAGGAGGGATGGCGGGTTCTAGCCCTGGCCCGCCACCCTAGTAGAGCCTTGCAACAAGCCAGACAACCCCCCACCCCCACTCCATGAGGGTCTCCATTTTCCACATCCGGACTTCTCTCTCTCTTCAGAACTCCACCCAGCAGACCAGCCTATCACAGCCCGGCTCGCGTGGTTCATCAATAAATGCTGGACTTAGAGATGATTACAAAGAGTATGCTACCTGCACAGCAGAGCCTGTCAAGCTACCCGTGTTGTATTTGATATGCCAAATACCAGTAACAATTATAGACCTCATTCCGGAATGGATTGAGGCTCTTTTATGTTCCTGGAGCAAAGCATATGCCCTTGGGCTCTACTAGCATGAGACAGGACATATGGAGATGTTACTGGGGCCTGCTCGAGCAAATCGATGATGAACGGGAAGACAGTGACACAGTGATTATAAATATGTTCTCAAGTGTTAAAGTGAAGAAAGTCAAATACTATTTTTTTTTTCTCTTTTTGGGTCACACCCAGCAATGCTCAGTGGTTACCCCTGGTTCTGCACTCAGGAATTACTTCTGGCGGTGCTAGGGGGACTATATGGAATGCCGGGGAATCAAACCTGGGTCAGCTGTGTGCAAGGCAAATGCCCTCCCGCAGTGCTATCACTCCAACCTCTCAAATGCTATTATAACTTAAAAACCCATTCGTGTTTAACATTTTTTTATATTTGAAACTGAAGTCTTTATTAAGAAAAATGTTTTAAATTCATCTGAAAACATCCTTCCCACTTTATATACCCAAAGAAAATTATTGGGTCTCTATGATTTGTCAGGTATTCTTCAAGGTGTGGTGAATGGTTTCAACCTATAAATCATTGCCCTAATGGTCTAGAAAAGAAAAAAAGATGATGACTAAGCACTATTCATTATCAAGTAATTTAATTCATTGAAATATAAGATGGGGAAGGACCAGAGAGTTTTGAGGCAAAGGTTTAAGTGGTTTAAGAAAATATTGTCCCACATGGAAAATGAAAGACAGAGGAGGGAAATTCTTTACTACTATATATATATGTATATATATATATATGTATATGTATATGTGTATATATATATATATATATATATCTCAGTATATCTTTAAAGGTCAGATATTTTCTAGTTTCTAAGAGTTTAAAAAGTAACAGTAAATGTTTCTTGCTTCCCAATGGAACAACCCTGGGGTAATGTTTACTTCAAAGGGCAGAGAGCCTCACACCAGAAAGAGTCATGTAGAAATATGACTCATCCTTCCAGGGCAGGAAAGCATCTGTCAAGAAGGACACGCAGGAAGTGCCCCTTGGGAGTTTGCTTTAGTATCCCGAGGGGCCAATCAGTGCCCTTTTTGCATTTCAAGGAAGTGAAATCTGTGTCTTCTTTCTCTTGCTCTTTCGTCTCTAAGGAAGAGAAACCATTCATTTTCTCCTTGTGGAAACGTTGCTCTCTAGTGCAAAAATGATTTTAACTTATCACCAAACTGAATGAAAATGACATTGGCAAAAAAGTGATATATTGTGCTCTACTTCAGACTGTCAAGCAGAAGAAAATTAGATTTATTTGGGCTTATGGAAAGAAGAAAAATACTTACGTAACTCTGGTATACTCATTTCACCATTCCATCTAATCCTAATTTCTTTTTCTATGAAACAAACTATCCCGAATAGTCCTCACATTTATTGTAGGAGCAAATTAAATTAATGACTGTGGAAGATATATGGGTAAGTACTCAACTATAGCTAAACCATAATCATGATTTTATTATCACAACAATAATGATCAGTTATTATTTATGTGGTGAGAATCTAGATTTCTAAATTGGATTTCATAGGACATCATATAAATATCTATCAATTTTAATAATATCATTTTGATATTTTTAACTTTCTTTTGACAGGCTGAAGAGGTTTTCTTCCAATTTATAAGGGAAATAAAGGTATTTTTTATTTTCACTATACAAACTAACTTTGGGTATTTATTTTTCTTCATGATTCTATTTTAGTAGAGCACAAAACAATTTCTTGTCTGCTAAATTCAAGAGATGTTTTTTCTAATTTACTCTATGTTTATTTTTGACTTTTTGGGGTCACACCCAGTTATGCTCAGGGGGTTATTTCTGGCTCTGCACTCAGGAATTTCTCCTGACAGTGTTTAGGGAACCATATGGGATGTCAGGGATCAAACCTGGGTCAGCCACATGCAAAGCAAATGTCCTACCTGCTGTGCTATCACTCCAGCCACAGATTTAAAAAAAATTGTTTTTAATAAAATATTTTGACTCAAGGCAATAGTGTAATAAAAAATAACGAACTCTCAGAAGAATTGGCAGTCTGTATAAGAACAGGAAGCTGGGGCTGGAGTGATAGTCCAGCCGGTAGGACGTTTGCTTTGCACGCGGCTGGCCCATGCCGGCCCAGGTCTCGATCCCGGCATCCTATATGTTCCCCTGAGCACCGCCAGGAGTAATTCCTGAGTGCAGAGCCAGGAGAAACCCCTGAGCATTGCCAGGTGTGACCCAAAAAGAAAAAAAAGAACAGGAAGCTATTGTAAATCTTCCATTGACAGTAATGCCTGTATTCACTATGGTAGTTTAGGGCTCAGTGTTTTCCATTTCACCTCTAAAATTTTGAAAATTTAACTCTAATCCCTTAAAGGGTAACTTTGCTTATTGTCTTTCCTTCAGCATCATTTGAAGTGGTGGGTCATGACACTAGGGACTTCCAGAATGTCAACAGAGTGCAATAACCTTTGATTAAACCATTTTTTTTCCTGAGGATTTCAGAAATCAAGGACAGGCCAGAAATATCTCTCCAAGAGCAAATACCCTGGGATATTTACAGAGACTGTCAACAAGAGGAAAGAACAAATAGTAGTCAGGGCTACACAGTTCCCTCTCCTTATGAAATGAGAGAGGAAGTAACCAGGCATGCAATTCATCAAGCTGTACAATACGCAGATCTATATGCACCACCTGCCTCTCTGATCACCATGGTAGCTAGAAGAGAACAATTAGAATTCAACTGAAAACTAGTAAAAAATTTAATATTTATGAAAAAGTACACATGAAAATATAACTTTATTTTTAGATGACATAAAATTGATTATTGTGTCATTATGTTGAGTCTTTGAAAGCTGACTAATAATTTTGTATCTTAGTCTGTGAATGAGGATTTCTTACTAATTGGCATATGCTAACATGGAAAGTGTTTTCTTGTACAGAATTTATTTTGTACCTGCAGTCATCCTGACAGAAATGATTAGCACTTACTGTGGACATAAATTAGCACAAAAACTGCTATCATTTTTATGTAAGAGTGTATAGGAACCTTTGAAAACATTTTCTGGTTTTTTTCCACTTTATTTAAACACTGTGGTTTACAAAGTTGTTCATGATGCATTTGTTACAGCATTAATATTCCCATGCCAATTCCACCACCACTTTATCTTCTCTCCACCACTGTCTCTTAGTTTCCCAACCACCCCTCAAGTCTGTCCCAGGAGCAGGCCCCAAATAACTTATTTTATATTGCTTGATGCTGCTAAAAGCCTAATGGAATTATCAAAAATCACTTCAGTAAGAGAAATTTTGTGAAACTTGTTATCCCACTATGAGAACATTAAGGATCGCAAAGCTATCTGTTGCTAGCCGAGC
>JAJIBD010038513.1:0-119657 GCA_021461705.1 Cryptotis parvus
TGCCAGCAAGGAAGAAATTCGAATGGCAAAAAAACATATGAAAAAAATGCTCATCATCACTAATCATCAGAGAGATGCAAATCAAAACAACAATGAGATACCACTTTACACCACAGAGACTGGCACATATTCAAAAGAGCAAGAACAACAAGTGCTGGCGTGGGTGTGGGGAAAGGGGACACTCATCCATTGTTGGTGGGAATGCCGGCTGGTACAGCCTTTCTGGAAAACAATATGGACATTCCTCCAAAGACTAGAAATTGAACTCCCATTTGACCCAGTCATACCACTCCTGGGAATCTACTCTGGGAACCAAACATACTCAGCGGAAACACCATCCCTACTTTTATGTTCATAGCAGCATTATTCACAATAGCCAGAATCTGGAAGCAACCAGAGTGCCCGAAAATTGATGACTGGATAAAGAAGCTTTGGTACATCTAAACAATGGAATACTATGCAGCTATTAGGAAAAATGAAGTTATAAAATTTGCCTACAAATGGATGGACATGGAGAAGATTACGTTGAGTGAAATTAGCCAGAAGGAGAGAGACAGACACAGAATGACAGCATTTATCTGTATAACATAAATATATATGTACATATTGAGATACCAATATCCAAGGTCAAGTGAAACATATATCAGGAGGTCTTGTCAAAGGTGGAAATTATCACAAACGTGTGGGAGTCAGCGGCTAGGTAAGACACAAAATGGAACAGTGTGCTAACAATTGTCGAGGGTACTAATGCCAACCTAGAACTGAGCATTAAATCAGAGGCAAAAAGATACACCACGACAACCCTTTAATGTATGTTCTGTAATCCATAGTCTGGAGGGGGAGGGAAAAGAAAAAAGAGAGAGAAACGAAAAAATAAAGAACCTGCCATGGAGCAGGGCTGGGTGAGGAGGGAGGGAACCGGGGACATTGGTGGTGGGAGATGGGCACCGGTGGCTGGACGGGTGCTGGAACACTGTATGACCAAAACCCAAATATGAACTTTTTAATTGTATATCTTTGTAATTGTAAAAATAAAAAATTTAAAAAAAAGAAGTTACGTGTCATTGTTTTAGGTTAATAGAAAAACTGAAATAGTCTGCATCATATGTTGGAGGACAGGTTTAGGTATTCTGGGAGTTTTGTTGTTTTACCCACTCCCGGCTTAATCTGTTTAAGCCAAGGTTCATTCTTTTTTTTTTTTTTTTTTTTTTTGCTTTTTGGGTCACACCGGCGATGCTCAGGGGTTTCTCCTGGCTCTACACTCAGGAATTACTCCTGGCGGTGCTCGGGGGACCATATGGGATGCCGGGGATCGAACCCGGGCCGGCACAGGCCGCCGGCCGCGTGCAAGGCAAACGCCCTACCCGCTAGGCTATCGCCGGGCCCCAAGGTTCGTTCTAATGAGACTTCTCTTCAATGTAAATACTGCTTAGAGGGTGTGGCAGTTACATAAGTCACCTTGATTGAATAACTTCTGACTTATACATCTAATAAGACTTCTATGTTTTCTAGATTGGGCACAGCTCCTCTTTATACCCTCTGCACCCAGCGTGGGACAGTTAGAATTTATCAGGAGACTACCACTCTGGCTACATTGAGACTATAGGAAGACTATAGGAAGGATCATACTAGTTTGCTCTAAGCAGGCGAGTGTGACCCTTTTAGTACACGAGAACAAGATATTCAGAATCAGCATGGTGCAGATAATAATAAGGATCTTGTGGGTGCCATCTAGATTACATGAAGCTCATGAAATTAAGATGTATTGCTTTATATCAGCCCTCTCTCTCCAGTGTTTTACATAAGAGATAATCTTGGTAGAAAGGATTAGACCTTGGCATAACCTTTGTTTATACCTGCAATAGGGTGTGGCACTACACTCTGTTTAGACTTCTTTGTTGACATGTCCCTCCCAGTTGCATTACTTTGGTGTATATAAGGGGACTGACTTGAGGCCCCTTCACCTTCACTTTTGGGCCTTTAGCTTTCGGCTTTTGACTCCTGTGGCTTTTTGGCCCCCTCGGCCTTTTGCTTTTGGCTTTTGGCTTTTTGCTCTTTGACCTTTTGCTCCTTCTTCTGGGTAGGACTCAGCTTGGGTGAGATCCTCTCTTGGTGGGGAGACTTAGGCTCTTTTTTATGGTCTAAGTTCGGACCAGAGCTAAAGTTTGTTCATTATATTGGAGTGCTGTGGAAGAGCTTTTGTACTATTAAAAGCCTTTTGGAACTGCACCCGGACTCGTGATTTTTCATCTGTTCTCCCTGGCGTCCTCAGAGGTAGAAGAGATCCTCTGCCCTGACACTGCTGCGGGACCCTGGTGGCAATTCCCTGACAATTATATACATCAAAAAGTATTTTAAAAGCGTGGATCAAAATTATAAAACAAACAGTTAAGTGACTTTGACTTTGTTTTTATAGAGAGCATCTAAGCAAAAAATTCTTACTTTTAAGGTTTTTGAGATCAAATTTACATACCTTTAGTAAACTGAGGGCTTACTCCTGGCTCTCCATTTGAGCCTTCCTCTTGGTAGTTCTTTGGGATTTTGTATGGTGTCAGGGATCAAAATTTGGTCAGCTGGTTCAAAGAAAGCACCCTACACATTGTTTTTCTCTCTGGTCCACTTTTTCTTTTTTACTAGGAAGGACAGTAAGGAGGGTAGAGCACTTGCTTTGCAAATAGTATAAATCCTACATTCAATCCTGATACCCCATGTGCTTCCCTGAACCCCGGTCAGGAGTGATCCCTCAGTGCAAAGCCAGCGGTAAGCCCTAAGTTCAGGATTTTGGCCATGTGACCCCCAAAACAATGATATTAAAATGATAGTACAATTAAAATTTCTACAAAAATATTAAAGTGGTAAGTATTAGAATAACTTAAACTATTAAAAAATCTAACTTCCAAATTATATTAAAAGTAAATTTTAATTCTATTAATTAATCTGATCTCCAATTTCTCTCATCCAGAGTTCAGTATCAAAGTATTTTAAGAGAAAAAAATTTGGATTTTCAATTTATTATTGTTGTATAACATTCAGTAAACCTATTATCATTTTATATTTTCATTAATTAAAAATTAAAATTTTTTCTAAAACTACAGATGCCTAATATAAACTCAAAGGTTTCTAGAATTGACTTTCCATTAAAGAATGGAAGAAAATGAAATAACTTCTTAATTTATTCCCAGAAAACAATAAAATTTCTCATCAACTTAAACCTATAAATGATGTAATTTTATATATGATTTTCACATAAATTTTCTTGAGTGAAATAGACAGTTTTTATGACTCATATTGACTGCAGAAACATATTTTAATATAAATCAATCATTACTTCTCAGTCTCTGCAGTAAAAGACCAAATAAGCAAGTGTTAGTAAATTAGAAGCTTCTCAGTAAGACATGATCTGTACCTCAAAATTATACCTTTCTCATTTTTCCAAAGCTACTTTTTCATGGGAAAGAATATATCTAGAATCGCTGTAGAAAATGTGATTGCCATTTTAGATTTATCATGGAAAGATCAGCACTTTACATGACTTCCTTGTAGGAATGGTTCGTTATAGCTATAAAGAATGATAGCCTTTTCTTCAATCTAATGGTATTACACTTTATGAGATTTCAAGTCAATGAAATTATCTTTGGTGCCAGATGTTACTTATGAATCAATGGTAATCTATCTTAATCACAAATTAGTCATCTATGAAACTATGATGTCTTTCCCATGATGTTCTCCATAATAAGAACTAAAACACTGAGAAATAAATATAATCCATGATAAATTGCCAATCATTAACACATAAAATAAAAGGGAAAGGACATAGAAAGGAAAGTTTATGCTATATTACAACTGGTTCTGATGCATAGAATGAAGCAATTGTTCTACATGTTCTTAGATCAATTTCTGATTATTTTCATGTGAATTAAGTGCAATTTTCAATCATACAATATTAACTCCCATATAAGGATGATATGTTCCTATCAGAAGTCTTTTTGTCTTTCTTAGTTTCACATTTTGGAGACCCAGGAGATTGTTTAATGAATTACCTGTATGCTTTGTCTACAGGGTTTAGTCCTAGGCACTGCATCATCTCCCCAAGAAACCCTGAGAGAAATCTCTGAGCACAGTAGCTGGGAAAAGTCCATGTACACTACTGGGCATAAAAAAAAAAAAACAAAAGTCAGAACATAGAAAAAGAAAAATAGACTATTACTTTTCTCCAATGTATTGATCCTACTTTGTTCAAAGTAAAACATACAAAATTGAATTAAAACAAATTCAAATAAAATATGCAAAGGGAGAAAGAGTAACAATAACACAAATCTTGTCCAATTTTTAAAGAATTTGAGAAATAATGTTATCTATGTATCACTTATTTGGAATGTATTAGTTTCTTCTAAATGAACAAAAATTTAAATTTATCAACTGTTTAACAAAAACTAATTTCCAAGAATAGTCTCATAATTAGTTCCCTTTAGCTATTCTTAAAGACATTGTATAAAATTATTGTTTTATCTTCTGAATTTCCAGAATTTTTTCTAACTTTGGAATACTTCTTCATACTAGCTTACAGGTAGTTGTATGCATGTTACACAGCCCTCAAGGAAAATAAATCTTAAAATCTTACACATAAGGTAAATTATTGAAAAAATAACTTTTAAAAAGGAAAGTTGTTTAATTTGTTAAAAAGAATATGAACATAAAGTCAACTTCGAGGTTCTGAGGTTTCAAAGGACTGGAATGCATGCAGGGGACCTGACTCTGATTACAGGAACTTCATATTCCCCCTACTCCAGTCAAGAGAAGGCCCCAATAGGAAAGACAGACAGCCACATACACACACACACACACACACACACACACACACACACTCATGCAAACACACATGCACAAGTGCAGACACACTTACATGTGCACCTAATAAGTCTTCATATTTATTTTATTTTTTTTTTTTTTGCTTTTTTAGGTCACACCCAGCGATGCTCAGGTGTTACTCCTGGCTCTGCACTCAGGGATTACTCTTGGCGGTGCTCGGGGAACCATATGGGATGCCAGAGATCAAACCCAGGCTGGCATGGGCCGGCTACATGCAAGGCAAACACCCTCCCCGCTGAACTATTGCTCTGGCCCCAAGTCTCTACATTTAAGCTGTGATATATGAGTATTCATAGAACAAGTATTTGATTTAGCGTTTTGCTCTTGAGAGAAGATAGGTAAATTTGTATGGGATCAAGGAGACTTTTCATAAGAAAAAAATAGTTGCAACAATGAACCTGATTTCCAATTTAACAATATTTCTGACTCCTGAAAAGAGAATACTAATAATGAGAAGGAAAATCCAACTCAAGAGGAAGCACAGAAACAAGAACGGGAAGCCAATTCATGATCTCAGATTGGACAGGAAAGGTCAATGTCAGTCCCTTAAAAGCTAAAAAATAATAATAAAAATAAAAAAAATAAAAGTATTAGTATTAAAAATTATGCTTCAGCAAAATACTTTAAGACAAAACCAGTATTGGGGCCGGAGCGATAGTCCAGCGAGTAGGTCGTTTGCCTATGCTGGCCCAGGTTCGATCCCGGCATCTCATATGGTCCCTCGAGCACCGCCAGGAGTAATTCCTGAGTGCAGAGCCAGGAGTAACCCCTGAGCATGGCCGGGTGTGACCCAAAAAGCAAAAAAAAAAACTAAGTATAATCTTTGGAGCACTAAAACGTATAATTCTTGTGCAAGTATTTGAATGCATAAGTTCACCACTATCACTGTCTTCCCATTGATCATCTATTTGCTAGAGCGGGCACCAGTAATATCCCCATATGTCCTGTCTCATGCTAGTAGAACCCAAAGGCATCGGCTTGCTCCAGGAACATAAAGCGCCTCAAACCATTATATTAGGTCATGGGAATGACCTAATATAAATGTTACTGGTATTTGGCATATCAAATACAACACAAGCAGCTTGCCAGGCTTGCCGTGCAGGTAGCATACTCTTGTAGTCACCTCTAAATAAAGCATTTATTGATGAACCAAATGGCCACACCACGAGCCGGGCAGTGATAATCTGGTCTGCTGGGTGGAGTTGTGATGAGAAAGAAGTCCGGATGTTTAAAACGACGGCCCCCATGGAGTCGGGGTGTGGGGTCGTCTGGCTTGTTGTGAGGCTCTGTTGGGGTGGCAGCCCAGGGCTAAAACCCTCCATGCCTCCCAAGTGCCTCATGAGCGGCTGGGCACAGTGAGAGCAAGTAGCAGCTCTGCCCCATGTCTGAGAGTCTCTGGTTCACCACAAAATGAACAATTTTATATTTATATCATTGAGAGTTTCCAACAATATTAGCAATGGAGCATCACCTGGAATCTATTTGGACGATATGAAAGAGCAAAGTTTCAAATAGAATAACTGTGTTGTCTAATAGGGTCAAAATTCATGTGCCAAATTATTGGGGCATGGTTAAATTGAGAGATGCACTAATATTCTTATTCCTTAATTTATGGTGTGTTTTATTCAGTAAGCTTTGTCCCATATAATTACATCACTATTGTTTAATTACATACTGCCTTTTGAAAAACTGCATGATGAGGCTGAACACAGTGAATACCCCTCGAAGGAGGACAGGTGAGGTCCTGGCCAGTGCCAAAGGAGCCCTAGCAGCTGACAAACCACTACATGCCATAATCACTGCCATTCTCAAGACTGGACTCCACTGCTCAGATGAACCCCACCCATGAGTGAAACCCATGAATTAGACCAATATCTCAGTTACAATCTATGGAATTCCTTGGATGACATCTCAAACTCTGGTGTACTGATATACCAAGTATCACATCACATTTAATAGATGTAAGCATAAGGCATCCAATAACAAAAATTATAGCCACAATATTTATGCTTTAACAATGTGTCAGTAATTTCTTATACAAAGGGTTTAACAGCTCATTGGGTCTATTATGAGATTGAATCACTGTATCACTGTCTTCCCGTCCATCTTCGATTTGCTCGAGCGGGCACCAGTAACGTCTCCAGATGACCTGTCTCTATCATGAGATTGAATCACTGTATCACTGTCTTCCCGTCCATCTTCGATTTGCTCGAGCGGGCACCAGTAATGTCTCCATATGACCTGTCTCTATCATGAGATTGAATCACTGTATCACTGTCTTCCCGTTCATCTTCGATTTGCTCGAGCGGGCACCAGTAACGTCTCCATATGACCTGTCTCATGCAAGTAGAGCCCAAGGGCACCTGCTTGCTCCAGGAACATAAAGAGCCTCAAACCATTCCATCAGGTCATGGGAATGAGGTCTATAATTGTTACTGGTATCTGGCATATCAAATACGACACAGGTAGCTTGCCAGGCTCTGCCATGCAGGTAGCAAACTCTTGTAGTCATCTCAAAATTCAGCATTTATTGATGAACACGAGCCGGGCTGTGATAGACTGGTCTGCTGGGTGAAGTTCTGATGAGGAGGGAAGTCCGGATGTGGAAAATGGAGGTCCTCATGGAGTGGGGGGGGGTCGTCTGGCTTGTTGTGAGGCCCTGCTGGGGTGGCTGGCCAGGGGCTAGAACCTGCCATCCCTCCTGGGCACCTCATGAGTGGCTGGGCACAGGGAGAGCCAGTAGCAGCTCTGCCCCATGTCTGTCTCTGGATCAGCATACCTTGGCCGGATTAAAAAAGACTGCAGCAGGGTGGATCCCGATGAGCCAGGCTATGATAGGCTGGTCTGCTGGGTGGAGTTCTGACGAGGGAGGAAGTCCAGATGTGGAAAATGGAGGCCCTCATGGAGTGGGGCGTCATCTGGCTTGTTGTGAGGCTCTGCTGGGGTGGCGGGCCAGGGCTAGAACCTGCCATTCTGTGACTTTATGCGGTATAAATGCTTCTAACCACAAGTAACTTGCAGGATGCAGACATCCTAGATTGGATCCCAAAAATCCTATGTGGTCCCCTGAGCACCATTGAGAGTAATTCCTGAGTGCAGAGCCAGGATTACCTCCTGAGCATCACCAAGTGTTGCCTGGGCCAGATTTAAAAGACTGCAGCAGGGTGGATCTCGATGAGTCAGGCTGTGATAGGCTGGTCTGCTAGATGGAGTTCTGAAGAGGCGGAAGTCTAGGTGTGGAAAATGGAGGCCCTCATGGAGTAGGGGGTTGTCTGGCTTGTTGTGAGGCTCTGCTGGGGTGGCGGGCCAGGGCTAGAACCTGCCATCCCTCCCGGGAGCCTCATGAGCCACTGGGCATAGGGAGACCCAGTAGCAGCTCTGCCCCATGTCTGTCTCTCATTATTATAATTATATAATAATAATATAATAATCATCATCATCATCACTTGTCTTCCCGTTGTTCATCAATTTGCTCGAGTAGGCACCAGTAACATCTCCACTTGTCACAAGCAAGTGTAGCCCAAGGGCATCTGCTTGCTCCAGGGACAGGAAGAGCCTCAAACCATTCTTTTTTTTTTTTTTTTTTTTTTTTTGCTTTTTTGGGTCACACCCGGTGATGCTCAGGGGTTTCTCCTGGCTCTGCAACCAGGAATTACTCCTGGTGGTGCTCGGGGACCATATGGAATGCCGGGGATATCGCTCAGGCCCCGAGCCTCAAACCATTCTATTCAGGTCATGGAACTGAAGTCCATAATGGTTACTGTTTTTTTGGCATTTCAAATAAAACACGGGTAGCTTGCCAGGCTCTGCCATTTAGGTGGTATACTCTCAGTAGAAGGCTCTCATCTAGAGCATTTACTGATGAAATTTATTTATTTATTTATTTTTTTACTGATGAAATTTAAAGGGGAAAAATCAGGTTTTCTCTTGGGGGACTCTGAGGAACTATGGAGTCTAGATGTAGAGAATGACTGACCTCATGATGTGTGGGTTGCTCTGGCTTCTTGCTAAGCTTACTGGGATGATAGGTATCAGTTAGAGCCTGCCTAGAACTATACACAGCTATAAATGTGAAAGATTGTGGAAAGGACCTAATCCTAAAATCAGTACTAAGACTATCACGCGGCCGCGCGCTGACGGAGCTGTGGGTGTGGCGTGGGTCTCTCTTCTGGGGTAGTTGGCATGGAGGTGGAGGAAAGGGTGGAGAAGCCCAAATCCCTGCTCCAAGTTCGGCCAGCGTGGCCACTCCCCCCCACACGTGTGAGGGAACCCTTGGAGCAATGTTGGACTCAGCCAGTAGCTGGCCGAGCCCTTACCGGGAGGTCAGCTCCATGGGTTGCTTCCACGTGGGGCCCAGTGGGGCACAGCTGTGGGTCTGGAGTGGATGGGTCTGGATCTCTTCCGGGATTGCTGACGGAGCTGTGGGTCTGGCATGTCTCTCTTCCGGGGCAGCTGGCATGGAGGTGGAGGAAAGGGCAGGGGGGAGACCCAAATCTCCGCCTCCAAGTCCGGCCAGCGTGGCCCCCTCCCCGCACATGTGAGCGGACCCTTGGAGCCATGTTGTACTCAGCCAGGGGCTGCCAGAGGCTGCCCAGGGCTTGCCAGGGCCTGAGCCCCTTACCGGGAGATAAGGGTGAGTACAAAAGGGTGAGTACAAAAGGGTGAGTATAAAAGGGTGACTTACAAAAAGGTGAGTACAAAAGGGTGAGTACAAAAGGGTGAGTACAAAAGGGTGAGTACAAAAGGTAAGAGTCTGATCTTGTGTGTGGCTGACCATGTTTGATCCCTGACACCCCATAAGACATCTGACCCCACCAGGAGTGATCCCTGAGTGCAGAGCCAGGAGTAAGGATAAATACTAATAAATAATAATTAATTAATAATAATTAATAAATAAATAATAATAATAAAATCTTTGTGTTTGGTTTTTTGGGGTCACATCCAGAGTGCTCAGAGGTTACTCCTGGCTCTGCACTTAGGAATTACTCTTGGCAGTGCTCGGGGACTATACGGGCTATGAGGGAGCAAATCCCAGGTGTGCTGTGTGCAAGGCAAACACCCTATCCGCTGTACTCTCCCTCCAGCCCCTCATAATTAGATTTTTAAAATTATACCTTGGACCACACCAGCTGGTCCTTACTCCTGGCTCTGCATGCAGGGATCACTCCTGGTGGGGTCAGGTGTCTTATGGGGTGTCAGGGATCAAACACGGTCAGCCACACGCAAGACCAGACTCTAACCTTTTTGTACTCTCCCCAGCCCAAGAATTATCTCCTGGGGCTGGAGTGATAGTCCAGCTGGTAGGGCGTTTGCCTTGCACGCAGCCAACCCGGCATCAAACCCTGGCATCCCATATGGTCCCCTGAGCACCACCAGGAGTAATTCCTGAGTGCAGAGCCAGAAGTAACCCCTGAGCATTTGCCAGGTGTGACCCAAAAAGCAAAAAGAAAAAAAATAATAGGCATTATTCAGAGATTGAATAATGCCTATTAACTTACTTCTAAGATATCCAGGATATTTCTTGACCATATTTAGCAAATAACTCTAACAAGCAATATAAAATATTCAGTATTTGCTTAGACAGGCTAAAACAGTGGTTGCAACAATGTGAAATAATTGTTATTGATAGTTACAATGGTGGTGGATTTTGGTTTGAGTATTGAATATTTTTAAGAAATTAACATGAACATCTTTGTTTAAAACATTGAGTAGAAATCTATCCTGTTTAAAAGTTCAATAAATGAAAGCAATAACAGAAATGGTTCAATTTACACATAACAACCCAGTAAAAAGATCATGACTTTATCAATACCATGCCAATATATATGTTGTAATAAGCAATATAATTAGTGCCTGCTAAGGGAGCGGGCATGGGGTGGAAAACAAGGGTCTTTGGCGACAGTAAGGGCACATTGGTGGTAGGACTGGTGTTGGAATATTAAATTCTTGAAACAACTTGTACTGTGAACTACTTGAAAATAATGGTGTTTAAAGTTAAATAAATGAAAAAGAAAAAACAATATGTTAAAATTTAAAATCAGATTAACAAGAAGTGTAATTTGCTTACTTTGAGATTGGAGATATTTTAGAATTCTAAAGAGGCTTAAAACAACATAGTACTAATTCATGTGATACCTTACTGTATGCCAGGATTTATTTTTATTTTGAATATTTTTATGGCAAAAATGTATTTTTTACTAACAATTTGGATTATGGGGGCATTATAATTCCAGTATGAATCAATAACTATAATTTTTCTTTAAATAAATAAATGATAAAACCTAGGGGATCAAATTAAGTATCATATGAATTGATAAGGGATGGAAATTGATGTGTAAATTAGTGAAATATTTTTAATAAAATAAACTACATTTTCAAGTCAATGAGGAATTTGACAATTTGCAAATAGGAAATTAATGATTATCAGTTTTAAAATGAACGATTACTATTTTTTCCAAATATGACTAGAGTGATTGGTATCAATCTCACAGAGAAAATTAAGCCAAATATTATGTCATGAATCATATCATATCATGACATGCCATGTCATATCATATCATGCTATGTCATATATTTTAAGATGTGTTTAAAGACATTGGAGAGCTATTATAGAAAATTTAAGAGCTAAAATCCCAGAGGAAAAAGCATAGGATTTAGTGATCTCAGTGCTCTTCCCTAATAAACATTTGTAATCAGTAATCTGTGTCCATCTATAACAAAGCAAAAGGCATTAGTAGAGATCTTAACCAATCTGGGGTAATGTCTTAGAAGAGTAACTGATGGAGATTTGTTGGAGGACAGGTTTAGCTATTCTGGGAGTTTTGTTGTTTTGCCCACTCCCAGCTTAATCTACTTAAGTCAAGGTCCATCCTAATGAGACTTCTCTTCTATGTAAACACTGCTAGAGGGTGTGGCAGTTACATAAGTCACCTTGATTGAATAACTTCTCATTTATACATCTAATAAGACTTCTATGTTTTCTAGATTGGGCACAGCTCCTCTTTATACCCACTGCACCCAGCGTAGGACAGTTAGAATTTACCAGGAGACTACCACCCTGGCTACGTTGAGACTATAGGAAGACTATAGGAAGGATCATACTAGTTTGCTCTAAGCAGAGTGTGAAAGCAGAGTGTAAAGAGTGTGACCCTTTCAGTACACGAGAACAAGATACTCAGAAACACCCTGGTGCAGATAATAATAAGAAGGACCTTGTGGGTACCATCTAGATTACATGAAGCTCATGAAGTTAAGATGAATTACTTTATACCAGCCCCCTCTCTCCAGTGTTTTACATAAGAGATAATCTTGGTAGAAAGGATTAGACCTTGGCATAACCTTTGTTTATACCTGCAATAGGGTGTGGCACTACACTCTGTTTAGAGTTCTTTGTTGTCATGACCCTCCCGATTGGATTACTTTGGTGTATATAAGGGGGCTGACTTGAGGCCCCTTCACCTTTTGCCTTTTGGGCCTTTTGCTTTTGGCTTTTGGCTTTTTGCTCTTTGGCCTTTTGCTCCTTCTTCTGGGTAGGACTCAGCTAGGGTGAGATCTTCTCTCTTTGATGGGAGACTTAGGCTATTTTGTATGGTCTAAGTTCGGACCAGAGCTAAAGTTTGTTCATTATATTGGAGTGCTGTGGAAGAGCTTTTGTACTATTAAAGCCTTTTTGTAACTGCACCGGACTCGTGAGTTTTCATCTGTTCTCCCGGCGTCCTGGGAGGTAGAAGAGAACCTCTGCCCTGACACTGTCGGGGACCGCAGCGGTGTTCCCCGACAGAGATTCAGGAAGCACCAAGAAATACCACTTCATAAACATTATAATCTTTCTGTTGGTATCCCTGAAAGACAACATTGTAGATATGTGATAACTTAAGGTAACCCAGTTTAGAAAAGCTGGATTAAGTTTATCTGTCTTTACAAATAGTTTTCCAGAGCAATAAGAAGCCTTCTCTGGTGGAAGACATGATCAGTCAGAGCCACAAATGTCGCCAAAAGTATTCATTACAGTGTCCAGAAAAAATATTGTCTCGTATTTAATCAAAGACAATACAAAAACTATTATTGTGTGGTGTTTAATCAAAAGTATGACCTTAAGGTAATAAGACCACAACAATAAAATAGAAAAAGAGAAAAGTAAATAAGGGAATTACAAAGAATACTCATGAATCAAAATGATTAATAATGATATTTACTATATGTGATGTAAATATGTTCAATAACATACACTCAAGTTGTGAAATCAGCAAAAATTGTTTACAAAAAATAACCAAAGGAAAATTCTAAAGTGAACATTTTAATAACTGAGAATTAAGAACTTAGAAACTGATTTAATAACAAATAAGACAGATCTACTTTAAATGAATATTAGTGATCTAGTTAAAGATCAATGGAAAAAATATACACTGAAATGATAATTTTAAAGATGAAATAACAAAATAAAACAAATAATAAATATGAACTATTATGAAAAGTCTAACATAACAATTTGTATTCAAATATCTACGTTTGAAAAATAGATAAAACAATTTTCAAAATATAAAATATGTTAAACCTTAGATTCAAAAAACACTATTGTTATTTTTGTTACTTTATTTTGTATCCTCAATGAAGAACTACAATTGTGCAATTATTTTTCTGCAGTTATAGCAGTACCTTCAATTGTGTGTATTTTACACATATGACCTCATTTAATGCTCAAAATGCTATAGTTTTCTAATTGTAAATAAAAGAATTATGGCTTAGGGGACTTATGTAATTTTGCTTGCTGTGATTCATGCACAGAAGTCTAGTGACAGATTTTCACAAAACTTGGAGACCACCGGGGCTAATACTTGAATGTTTGGAACTGAGATGGATATGGCTACTTCTACTCCCACTCCCCAGGTACAATTAACCAATGTGTTTTATTTTATTTATTTTGACTGTGAGAATTACCAAGCTCTTCTCATACTTAACTCCTGGCTATGTGTTCAGGAATCACTCCTGGTAGGATAGAAGAACCATATGCAAAGTTGTGGATCAAACTAGGGTTGGAACCATTCAAGGCAAGCACCTTACCGCTCATCTTATCTCTTTTACACTAGCCAGTGAATTTAAGTTCAAAATAGTTTTGTGTTTTATATCAAGTATTTAATGTAAAATATCCCTCACCATTCCATCTGTTTTTTTTCCTTTGGGGACACACATGGCAATACTCAGGGGTTACTCCTGGAATTACTTCCAGTGGTCCTCGAGGCACCACATGTGATGCCAGAGATCAAAGTCAGATTGGTCGCATGGAAAGGCAAACTTATTAGCTGCTGTACTATCATTCTGGTCCCAAAATTCCATCCATTATTCTAATTCTGGTTCTGTTTTTGGAAAAGTGTCTGTAAATACAGCATCCTGAGGCAAGGAGCTAGGTGTAGGAAAGAGAACCTGGTAACACTATGTGAGGGAAGTTTACTTTGGTAGCGGGATAGGTAATGGGACATTGCATGCCAAAAACTCAACCTTGCATAATTTTGTAACTTGCGGTACTTTAATAAAATAAAATTTGGAGAAAGAATATCAAAACTAAAAGGGTAAGTTGGGATCCCTGACAATAAGTAGGGGAGAGAGTTTCGTTCACTTCAAAACCGGGGGTGGGTGGGTAGATGGAATACAATACAAGATGGGGAAACTCTCAAACTTGCAAATTCTGACTTAACCTTTGATCATGTGCCCAGGCTGAGATAGCCCACCAAACTGAATGACTATCTTCCTTTTCCCGGCACTTTTTAGTGTCCCAAAGCCCGTCAAAGGCTTCAAGCCAGCATTCTGTGGGCTGGGCTATCCAAGGAAATAAAGCCAGGCTTCTCATGCAGATCACAGGTGCACACACCTAGGGCAGGCCTAACAAAGGTCAATTTGCCAGAACTGAATCTCCATCTTTTGGGTTCCTGCACTAGGCACTTGGGGAGGGGAGGGATGGAATACCTGAGACCAAGTGCAACTCAGGATTTAATACATGGGTAATAGTATGTGATATTTATACCATGAATCTCATGCAATCAGATATCTCTCTAAACCTCCACAAGGTCCAAATCTGTTTCAGAGCAATATTGCCTGCTTTCCCTTTGTATTTCTGAGTCATGTTTACTTGCCTGGGGACAGACTCGCTGGGTCTTTGAGCTACTAGGGCTGTTTACTTAAAGGCAGATCTAATGTAGCCAGGGTCATTCAGGTATGTGTTCAGTTCTGAGGAGAGGACATGTGGGAGTTATGAGAGGAAATACTTTGACCATCTAACATAAAATTCATGGTAAGAATATTCTGCCATTCAAACAGTTATAAAATCAAACTGTCTTTTCCAATCCTGCCCCCAATCTCCCATTGTGATTTTCACTAGATCTTCAAGGCAAAATGCAAACAGGTCTTAGTAAATGTAAATGCTGGAGGTTTGCAGGGACCACCCAGGGCTAATTAGGGCAAGTTTTCCAAAACAAAACCAGAAGAAATTTTTATAATTCATAACCTTTTATTATTTTCTTCTGTCACTCAATTGATTAGTAAATAATCATCTTTAAAGGTCTATACATGATAATCTTTCAGTATCTGTATTGCAAACTATAATGCCTAAAAGGAAAGTGGGGGCAGTGAGAGAGAGAGATAGAGAGAGAGAGAGAGAGAGAGAGAGAGAGAGAGAGAGAGAGAGAGAGAGAGAGAGAGATAAAAAGGGCCTGCCATAAATGCAGGATACAAGTTGGGTGTGGGTGAGAGAGGGAAACTGAGGACATTGCTGGTGGGGCATGGGCACTGATTACAGGATGGGTGTTGGAATATTGTAGCCTGAAACTCAATCATGAACAACTTTGTAACTCATTGTAAGACATAATAAAAATGTTTTAATGAAATTAAAAATGACTATCTTCCTTTTCCCGGCACTTTTTATTGTCCCAAAGCCCGTCAAAGGCTTCAAGCCAGCATTTTGTGGCTTGTAATCTTAAACTGGGAAATGAAGTAACAGTAATCTTAAACTGGGAAATGATAACTACAATTCAATACCTTATAATCATTCTTTTATTTGATGTTTTTACACAGGTGGAGACCAGAAATCAGATGGGACTAGAACCACTGACTACTGGGAAACATGCTTATAGAAAGCCAAAGGGCAGAAAGAATCAGGTAACGTATATCCTACCATAAAGTGAGTTAAAGATAATTAAATGAAGATTATTTGATAAAATTAGTGCTGGCTAGGAGAGCAGGCATGGGGGTAGGAGGGATGGTAGGAAAGGAAGGTCTTTGATGGTGGTGGAGGGTGCACTTATGATGGGATTGGTGTTGAATGATGAGTTCTTGTAACAACTGTACTGTGAAAAACTTTGTACTTTGTAAATCATGGTGTTTAAATAAAGGAAAAATAAAGTAAATGCAAATTATTTTATAAAAATAGCCCAAATTCATAGGGTTCAAATACCTATATAGAAATTGGGTAGCAATAGTTGAAATTTATTAAGTAATAAATTGAGTTACAGCACCAGAAACTACATTAAAAGCATTTTATGTATTTTATCTAATTTAATAAATACAGTA
Organism: Cryptotis parvus; assembly: GCA_021461705.1. Lineage (NCBI taxonomy): Eukaryota > Metazoa > Chordata > Mammalia > Eulipotyphla > Soricidae > Cryptotis > Cryptotis parvus. The sequence continues at coordinate 16,429 of JAJIBD010038513.1, forward strand.
TTTATGGGGAATAGGCATAATCTAAATTTCATAGATCAAACAGCTGAAGCTGAGTGATATTAAGAAGTTTTATCCAATGATTATGTATATAAATAGAGTAAGATTCGTTACTATTGATATGTTTTAGTGAGTTCTTATTTGTATTAATTAGGGCATAGCCAACGTACCATAAGACAGAGAAATTAATTGATTAACAAGATCAAACATTATTTGTCAGTCACAAAATTCATGACTAGAATGAGGTCAATATCACATTTTTAAGATGGGATTTCTTCTCTTGATCCACAAAATGTATTCTAGTACTGTTTCCAAAGAGAAGTGTGTGCTTACTTCATAAAGTATAACCTACAAGTGAAACACACATATCCTTGGCATGTAAGGTGGAATAGCAATTACTAAAATATTATATGAATATTTCATTTTGTAGTAAGAAAGACCATGCATGTTTAGGGAATACGAATGAGCTTTTAGGTATTTGCAGCATAAGGGAGAAGAGTCTGACATCTTTTTTGGTATAGTTTATTATGGGAAAATGTGCTATAGGGAATACCATATTTCTTTGGTATTGTACACTAGAAAAATATGTGCTGGAATTAATCTTAATAGAACAGCCTTCCTGTCGTTTTCAAAGAAAAGAATTGTTCTATAATTTAAAGAAAAATGATTATACTGAATATCAATCCAGCATTGACATATTCAAGGAGGGGAAAAATGATAGTGATACTTTCATTACAATCCCATTTTATCTTCTGTGTATAAATGTATTCCAGCATAGTGTATGAAGAAATTGGCAGCTAATACTTGTCTGCTTTTATATATAGTTGAAATCTGCTGGTAGTCAGGAGGAATGGTATGCACAAAACAGTCAGAGATGAAAAACATTTCTTTATGACAGCAATAAAGCCTAGAAGACTGCGTGAATGACTGCAAATGGTATAATTTAGCAGTATATCTCAGTGATATGCTTTATATTTTCAAGAGCCTAAAGGTCTAATTTTAACAACACAATGCAATTTTTATTAAGACAAAAAAAGAAGCTAAAGGATTTCAATAATATTAGTGAGAGTTTCACTTTTTACAGGTATTCAGGTATTTGATATTTTAATGATTAAAAAGTAGATTTTTAAAACTGGGTATATTTGCAAACAGTATATAAATTCCACCAAAAATTAGACTAGTCTCAGTTTAAAGTAAACAAAGAATAATTAAGCTATGAGTGATAGTGCAGTGGGTTGAGCATTTGCCTTGCTTTCAGCTGACCCTGGTTCAAGCCCTAAGCATCCCATGTGGTCCCCAGAAGTCACAGGAAGTACAACCTGGAGTAACCCCCTGAACATATTTGGAGTGTGATTCTCCCTACCGTTTGTATATATCTAGTTTCTAAGTTAAAAAAGTTTCATTGACTTTGAAAAAAAGTTTGATTTAAATACAAAGAGTGATCTAATAGTCAGCACCATATATAATGCCCTGATTATGAGATAAAATTTTCTACTTTAGTTTAGAAAGAATAAGAACTGACAGGACCAGGAATCTAATCTATGACTAAAAATATTAATATGACTATGTATATTTTTGTGAAGGGTTTCAAACACGAATATCATGATCATGAATTTAATACAATTACCAATTTTAAATATTTTTAAAATGTTAAAAAGGTAATTAATTTTTTTAAAGTTTTGTTTGTGTGATTGATGAATGTTTGTGAGAATTTTAGTTGAGAAAAATAATATACACATTTGTCTGTTCCTTAGAAATGATTTACAAGATAAAAAAAAACATTTTTGTTATCATCTAAACAAACAGGGAATATAGAGGTGCATAAATATTTCAAATTTGGCGCCACAGTGACACACGTTTGATCCCCAGCAACCTATATTGTCCAGGAAAACTCCAGGAGTGATCCCTGAGTGCAGTCAGAGTAAGACCTGACCACTACCTGGTGTGACCCAACACACACACACACACACACACACACACACACACACACACACACACAAAAGTCTCAACATATACTATACAGTGACTTTAGAAAAGTATAAATTTTAATAATGGTATGTTAATAGAATTTTATTATAAGTTAGTTTTTGATATGCATTAATTGAACTATCTTGTTTCTCTGCTCATATTTATATTATTTCTTATTGATGCCTTTGCTGATTTTTCTTCCAGCTACAAATTCTTTGAACAGACTTAAGAGAATCACAATTTATTTGCCTAAATTAATACACACAAACATATGTAATATATATATAATTTCTTTCATTTTCTACTATTTCTTAGGGAAAATTCAACTTCTGATTTCAAGACTAGTCTGCTGTTTTTATTTTCATACAAAGTCACTGAGAGAGCTTTATTTTCTTTTGTTTTAGTGTTCTCATCCATATTGTATTTCAGCAGGTTTTGGACCCACATACCAATCACAAATCAACAAAAGGATTCAGCATCTTCTTTGACTTCTCCAATTTGATTTTCCCTATTTCCAAAACAATCATGTAGCAGAGATCCAAGGCTGCAAAATAAGATGAATGGAGCTGGGGAAGATCATTAGAGGGAACAATGTGGCTCTCATCATTTTCTGCTGTCACTGCACCATCTGTGTTGCACCAGACCAGAGTAACTTTGACATGACAAATAAACCTCTTAGGGGAAATAGAGATTCTATTAATTGTTCTGCTGTCTGGCCAAGCACCAGTGATAGACTCAATTCTGATACACAATTGTTATTGTTGAATTAGCCACAGCAGTGAATTATGACTTTTAGAAACAGAATTTCTTTCCCCTAATTAATAAATAATATTTAAACATCACAATTTCACTGGGGTGGGATAAATATATATGTATGCACTCAAGTCTTCAAATTATGCATCACCTGGGGAGCATACTCCAAAACTATCATTTATTTACCACACTAATTAATATTGTTTAGTGAAACTACACTCTGTCCTCATAAAAGTCATTTCCTTCAGCTGCAAAATGCACTGAGGTTATTGGTTCAAATAAGTTTGATCTCCAGGCACTGTTCTTTCCCAAATAAGACATTATTCAATAACAATAGCCACTTTGTATTACAGATTTACATAGGCTGGCTGCCCTACCAGCTAAGCAAGTGTATTAGAAATTTAACTCTTACAACAAAATACTATAAGTTAGAATCTTTGATTGATCCTATAGTGTAATACATCTGGAATTAGTCAACATTTTGTTAAAAGGGAAAATAGTAAATATTTAGGGGCCAGAGCAATAGCACAGTAGGTAGTGCATTTGCCTTACATGTAGCCGACCTGGGTTCCATCCCAGCATCTCATGTACTCCCCTAAGTACTGCCAGGAATAATTCCTGAGTGCAGAGCCAAAGTAACTGTTGAGCATGCCAGGTGACAACAAAATAAATAAATGCATGAATGAATGAATGAATGAACAAATGAATGAATGAATACTATAAGCAGTTCCTACTTAAAAAAGTAAATATTTAAAATTTGTCCAGCTTGATTGTCACAGCTTTGCATATCATAATCATTCAATAGCTATCATGGTACAAAATCTCTGTTCTCTTTAGACAATTCAACATCAAATAAATGCAGTCACATTCAAATTTAATGTTATTTAAACAAATGTAAATACACACACACACACACACACTGCAATAACCTGCTGTATCTTGTCTGTGGACTACTGTTTGCCAACCTGTACCTTAGATTATGAAATTGAAATTTAGCTAGCTTAATTAATTCAACAATGTCACTATGAACCATCAGAAAATAGGTGAACTCCAGGTATGAGTCCCTAATTACTATATTATATTACCTCTGGAATTCTATAGCCACTTGCGTCCTCAGTGATTAATGGGAAAAAAATGAGAAAAAATTGTAAAAGTTGAAACAGGTTAACAACTGGCAGTAGAACTTCTCTTTAAGAGAGAATATTTTAAAAACTATAGTTGTCAACAGGGTTCAATTTAAAAGAAAATATACAAATTCTAAAGTGCTGTAAGGATCAATTTATAAAAACACTGTGTGCTCTTGTTATTATAACTTAAACTGTAGTGGAGGTAGAATGTGGATTGGTTTTAGCCAATCCTCTCCTATCTTAAAGGAGAGGATTAGGAATTTCTAACTTTCTTCTACCTGGGACACTACTAATGGACAATACACTTCCCAACAGGATTGCAGGATAAGAAATCCATTTTTCTCACAAAATCTAAAACAAAAGATAAACCCAGGTCCACATGTGATCTATACACTTCCAATGCTGATTTCTGTGCTATTATATCTGAATTCCAATCTTATGTGTCAGTTATACTCTTAGAAATCACTCTCAATTTTAGCACAAAAACTGCTTGCAGCAACTGGCAGTGCAATTTCTTGTCCTTCTAGAGCTAGGAACATTAGAAAATGTCCTGTCCCTGGCAAATGAAAGAACTAATTTTCCTCCAATATTATTAGATTGAATCCTCTGATTTGACATTCAGCCATCTAACCCTGAATCTGTTCTCACCTTCTAAATCCTGGATGTTTTACAACACCCATCAGAGAAGGGGTTAGTATCAAAGATGTAGAGGGCCCTGGTAGAAATTTTCAGGAGAAAAACATCCAACCCCACTAAGAAATGGGAGAAGAAATGAACAGAAATTTCCTCAAAGAAGAAATTCAAATGGCCAAAAGGCATAGGAAAAAAAGTGATCTTCATCATCATTCTCGCCAGAGCTCCACCCAGAAGAAGAGCCGATTGAGGCCAAACGGTTCATCAATAAGTGCTGGAGATTAGAGATGACTAAAAGAGTATCCCACCCACACACAGAGCCTGGCAAGCTACCCGTGTAGTATTTGATATGCCAAATACCAGTAACAATTATAGACCTCATTCCCATGACCTGATGGAATGGTTTGAGGCTCTTTATTTTCCTGGAGCTAGCAGATGCCCTTGGGCTACACTAGAATGTGACAGGACGTATGGAGATGTTACTGGTGCCTGCTCGATCAAATTGATGATCAATTGATGATCAAGTGATACAAGTGATACATTATTACTCATTAGGGAGATGCAAATCAAAACAACAATGAAATATCATCTCACTCCACAGAGACTGGAACACAGCCAAAAGTGCAAGAACAATCAGTGCTGGCGTGGATAAGGGAAGTAAGGGACTCATCCATTGTTGGTGCGGATGCTAACTGGTCCAGCATTTTTGGAAAATATGGATATTCCTCCAGAAACTAGATATTGAGCTCCCATTTAGTCCAGCAATACTACTCCTAGGAATTACTCTGGAGACTCAAAAACACACAGCAAAAACACTATCTGCATTTGTATATTCATCACAGCTCTATTTACAATAGCCAGAATCTGGAAACAACCTGAATGCCCTAGAACAGAGAAGCTGGTTAAAGAAACTGTGGTACATCTACACAATGGAATCATACTATGCAGCTGTCAGAAAAGACAAAGACAAAGTCATTTGCAGTCATTATCTGCAAATGGATAGACATGGAGATTATATCGCTGAGTGAAATTAGAAGTAAAAGAACAGATATAGAATGACTGCACTCATTAATGGGATATAAATATATACCAGTGTTCTACAAATTGTGGGAAATAGTAATGTCAGCCTAGAACTGAGCATTGAATGTAGCCAAAGGGATTTGCATGATAACCTCTAAATGTATGTAGAGCAAGGCACAATGTGTAAGAAAAGGGAGGGGTGTAAAGTGCCTGCTATAGAGGCAGGCTGGGGGAGGGTGAAGGAAATCTGGGGACATTGGTGGTGGAAATTTGCACTGACAGAGGGATAGGTGCTGCAACATTGTATGATGACTGAAACCCAATCGTGACAGCTTTGTAAATGTCTCTCATGGTGTTATAAAAAATGAATAAAATCTTGGGCATTTCAGGATGGATTCAACAAGGTTTGCCAATGAATCTATCCATCAAATGCACTTACTTCTAAAAAAGGTGGCCATTTTATTTGAGTCACATGATGGTCATAATGAGTTAATATAATTTTTCTTGCTAACATAGAAAGTGTGTACCTCTAACTAATAATGAAATATTTATATGGATCCGAAACAATTCCGAAGTAAAAATATGGCAAATAAAGAAAACCAATAACAGGGCTTACTTTTAACATGAAATTTATTTATGATTTAGAAGCTATCACAACTATTTATGAGTTAACAAGCACTAATGATTTATAGACACACTAAAGATGTAGGATAGAAAGAAAAATTGACAGTTATCTGTAAGAGATGGTACTTGGACAGACATTTTGAAACAATCCAGTAAATAGATGAATTAACAGTAGCATAAGGAAATCAGAGTAAGTCTCTAAAATAATGGCTTTGATGCTATTTGTTAATTTGATAAACATAAATTAATGTGATATAATAAATGGCAATACATATATATATGTATTGTCATTTGTAATATATAAAATTATATATTTAATATAAAAATTAAATGCTTTTTAAAGAATAGTTAAGTACTTTAAAATATCACTTTTCTTCCAAATGTAATTTAGTAGATATCAGCAGAGATTAGATGTGATGTGAACATAAAAATATACAGAAACATACATATAGACAATTTGTATATTTTGGACTACTAAAGAGCATGACACTGTTCATTACTAATTTGCATTCTCTTACACGTCTAGAAATCAAGTCTAGGTATTTTTGTAGCTGAGACTACATGGTAAGCAGAGAAATAAAATTTTGGTTTGTACAGAAAAAGACATAGATGGAAAATTGCTGTTATATCCTTTAAATATGCAATTTATTTTGGAGCAGAAACATATTTTATCTACAGGGTATTCATTTTCTTAATAACTGAATCTGACATAACTTGCTGAGAAGACAGCTTGTACTTGCACTTAAGGAAAGCTCTTGTGGTTATAGGTAGTTGAACATTTTAGAAGGGAAATCACTTAATCTACTCAATTTAGAGATTTAGAAAGAATATATAATGTGAAAAGGAGAGAACACTTAAAGCATAAATGCCTTTAAATTATCTTTTCCCCTAGATAAAAACTTAGAGTACCTTGGCTTTCAAGCATGCATTAAAAATTCAATAATATAGTTATGTCTTAAAATGATGTTAAGCCATAATTCCACAATTGGGACACTATTGATACTTTGGGATGAATAATTTTTTTTTCTCATGAGTACTTTCTTATATACAGTAGGATTTTTAACCAAATCCCTTACCTCTAGTTATTAGGTGCCAGAAGTATTTTCTTGTTATGACAGTAAACAGGAAAACTGATAATACTTAGGTGGTGGTGAAGGCACAGTAACTTTGGAATCAAGACCATTATCTTAATTTTATTACAACCTTATTACATGAGCTCTGAAATATTATTAAGTCTCTGGACATTGTCAAAAATCCCCTGAGGGGCAAAATTGCCACTGGTTGAGAATCATGGTCTTTAGGAATAATTTTATAACTGATACTTTCATGATTTGCATTAATTAAACTATTTTATAATTAATTACTCACTTATGACTATCTACAACTTGTAAATAACCATACATACAGGGGAAGCTGTGTCAGTATTAAATTGTGTTAAATGAAGTTATAAAATTGTCCTAAAATGGACAGACAAGGATAGTACCACTCTGAATGAAATTAGTCAGAAGAAAAAGGACAAATATAGAATAATTCCATTTTGGGATATGAAAAAATAGCATGAGACTAATATCCAAGGCCATGCAAAACATGGACCAGGAGGTTTTGTCAATGGTTGGAATCTACCACAATTGTGTGGGAGACAGAGGTTAGATAAAGTAAAGAAGGGACCAGTGTACTAATAATTGCTGGTGATGGTAACTCAAGACTAGAAATTGAGCAATGAATGTAGGCAAAGGGATATACATAATAACCCCTAAGTGTATGTATTGAAAGCCACAATTCATAAGAGAAGGGGGAGAGAGAGAAAGATATATCAACACTATATTTTTCCCTGATATATATATATATATATATATATATATATATATATATATATATATATCACTATATCATTGTCTTCCCGCTCATCATCGATTTGCTCAAGCCGGCACCAGTAACATCTCCATATGACCTGTCTCATGCAAGTAGAGCCCAAGGGCATCTGCTTGCTCCAGGAACATAAAGAGCCTCAAACCATTCCATCAGGTCATGGGTCATGGGAATGAGGTCTATAACAGTTACTGGTATTTGGCATATCAAATACGACACGGGTAGCTTGCCAGGCTCTGCCGTGTGGGTAGCATACTCTTTAGTCATCTAAAAATCCAGCATTTATTGATGAACCATATATATATATATGGTTCTCTGTATATATATATATTTATATATATATTATATATATATACACACACACAGAGAGAGAGAGAGAGAGAGAGAGAGAGGGAAAGTGTCTGCCATAGAGGTGGGCTGGGGAGGGAGGAGGCAATCTGGGGAATATTGGTGGTGGCAGGAAATGGACACTGATGGATTGATAGGTGCTGGAACACTGTATGACTGAAACCCAATAACGAACAGCTTTGTAACTGTATATCTCACATGACATAAAAAGTTTTTTCAATTAAATCTCCAATGATAAGAAAAAAAATTCTTCACATTAAATTATGTGTTCAAATAATGTATAAATTAGATAGCAGAAATATCTTAGAAATCATGGAGGCGATAAAAATAGAATTCACAGTGATTCAAGAGTGATTATAACACATAAACATATTATTTGCTGCATTTAAGTTAAGATCTGCACTAAAAAGGAATGGTCTAAGAAATGCTACAATATATCCAAAGCTCTATTACAACTCCAGATTTTACCTTGGACTCAGCTGACTCAGGCTTAACCCCCAAAACCTCAAATGGTTTTCTGAGTTCCTTCAGGAGTAATAAATGAGCTTTGCTGAGTACAGTTACCAAGTCGTAGGTACCAAGCAAAGCTATGGCACTATCACTCTGGTCCCTATAATTCAACTATTTTAACACATAAGATTAACCACAGTCCCAAATAATAGCCTTCAGTCTTAATCTCCATTAAAATGTCAAACACATTGCCTAATATAAAATAGGTTCAAGTATTTCAATAAATAATTAAATATTATATAGATTATTTGACATGTCTACTGCAGCAATAATGAACACATCATTAAGAACAGCTTTACCAAAGAAGTCCATTGCATAAGAGCTTTTGTCTTATTATTTTTACTTTCCATTGTGTTCAATACACATCCCAAATAATCTAAATTGTAAAACCTCCAATTTTTTGAAGTCTTCATACTCTCCCCAATTTAATGCCCTGAAGATTCATTAATAACTTATGGAGTATATTAGTTACGGAAAATGAATATCTTATTTACAGAACCCTAAGTCAAAAAAAAAAAAAAAACATAAGCTATGATATAGAGTAAGGCACTTAATACATACAGAGTACATATTAATAAAGCATTAAAATATAAAATATTAATTTAGATGAACTGAAATAGCTCAGCATTGAGTAATTACATCCCATTGCAATACTTTGGCTAGACCATAAAACATTTATTTTAAATGCAATAATTATGGTGAAAGGTCCATAAATATTCTTTTTTTTTAATTGGCTTTTTGCATCACAACTGAAAATGATCATGGGTTACGCCTGGATCTGCACTCAAAAATTACTCCTGGAAAGGGGACTCTCATACATTGTTGGTGGGAATGTCGACTTGTACAACCTTTCTGGAAAACAATATGGACTTTCCTCCAAAGACTAGAAATTGAGCTCCCTTTGGACCCAGCCATACAACTCCTGGGAATATACTCTGGAAAACCAAAAACACACAGCAGAAACACAATACGCACTTTTATTTTCATAGCAGCACTATTCACTATAGCCAGAAGCTGGAAGCAACCAGTATGCCAGAGAACTGATGACTGGATAAAGAAACTGTGGTACATCTACACAATGGAATACTATACAGCTATAAGGAAAAATGAAGTTATGAAATTTTCCTATAAATGGATGGACATGGAAAGGATCATGAGTGAAATTAATCAGAAGCATTCAGGTTAGGCCTCATGATCATGGACTAAAGAGAGAGAAATAGAATGACTGCATTTATTTTGCATGACATAAATATATCGGGTGGTCTTACCAAAAGTGGAAATTACCGCAAAACATGAGGGAGTCAGAGGCTAGGTAAGACAGAGAAGGGAACATGTGTGAATAAATGTCAAAAGGGCTGATACCAACATAGAACTGAGCAGTAAATGCAGGCCAAAAAAAATGCACATGATGGCTTCCAAGTGTATGTAGTGCAACCCACAATGTGTAGGAGAAGGAAGGGAGAAAGAAAAGAGACAAAGAACCTGCCATTTAGGCAGGCTATGGGAGGGGAGGGAACTGGGGACATTGGTGGTGGGAAATGGGCACTGGTGGAGGCGGGTGCTGGAAAACTATGTGACCGAAACCTCCAAACATGAACAATGTTGTAATTGTATATCTCACGGTGGGATAATAAAATGTTTAAAAAAATTACTCCTGGGAGTGTTCAGGTGAATGCCATGGATCAAATCAAGTTGGTCACATGCAAGGCGAACCTCCTAACTGCTATACTATCTCTCTGACCTTCTTAAGTACTCTTAAATTTTGAGTTTTCATCCACTTAAATGTTAGGATTCCTTGGTAGGAGTTCATTAAACAAAATAATGACTAATATCATTTTAAAAAATGACTAACATTATTTAGTCATTTTATGGGATGTGTATATTAATATTCATTATCAGAACCCAGTGTATCATATTTCCTGTGCTAAAAATTCAATAGAAAAACACAGTCAGCTATATACCCAATAAAAATGACAAAAACATATATCATTTTCTTATTCCTCTATAATATGAGATCAGTAGTGTTAATTTGGCCTGAAATTTACAACCTCCCATGCTTAATATAGTGAAGTTGTCCTGATACTGTTTCAGAAATTCAGGTTTATTTGGTCTGACTTAGGCACATGTGGGACAATGACAAGAAATTAACAATTTTCCTCTGAGAAAATAGTCTTTGTTCCAAATTCAGATTATATAGAATATTATATAACAATTATAAAATATAAAAATGTCATATTTTATAATATAATAAAATATTATATAATATAACATATAATTTAAATAAAATATTTTATATAAATATTTTATTTAATGAGCATGATCAATAAAGTGAAATCGAATCAAATAGGATCTTATCAAACCAATTTCAAAATTTGTGGGTGGAACTGTATCAGCAGCAGGTATTAGAACTATAAAGTCCTATATAATTGGTGACCATTATGTCTACATGAAATTTATAGGTAAAAATGTATGCATTCTCTTTCTGAGTCCACAATAAAACGGGTGAAACTGTTTTTAAATAAATACAAAAGAGTAGAGTGCTTTGCACATGACGACAGGTGTTTGATCCTGGCACAACCTATTTTCCCCAGAACATTTGCAAAGAGTGATCTGTCAGCACATAGTTAAGTCTGAACCTTTAGCACCACTGGCTATGTTCCATAAAACCAAGCATGAATAAATAAATATATGCCGAAGCATAAATATGAACAAAGAAAACATAATAGAGCATATAACACATAGGAAGGCAAATTGACAGAGCTGAGAACAATTCTGCAACTCAGAGTGGTTTTTGGGAAGTAGAGGCACCAATGACTTAAAGAACTTCCGGGGGTTGTAGGGGTGGGAGAAAACTAGGCCCTATGCCTTTCTAAGCACAGCAAAAGACAAGAGTTTTACTGAATGCAGCTATCAATCCACAGTGGTCCCAAACCTGATGACTGTGAACATAACACTCTCCTGCATGACTGATCATGGACTGTCCCTCCAAGATGTATTATTGTGAATTCTGCTCAGACAAAATGGTGACCGGGGCCAAAAGGCAATCAGCTGCTGAGACTGCAACATCCTCGCAATCAGAGATCACCTTGCTCCCAGGACAAAGGGAGGACTCATTTCCCACCTGGTGCCAGGAAGCATTCAGGTTAGGCCTCATTCTATGCTTCCTCACAGCAATCCCCTCTGGATAAATGGAGGCAGACCAAGCACACCAGTTCCACTGATCTTGGGTCTCTTTCGCCACCTAAGAAAACGTAAAATCCCATTTAGTCTTTCCCAGGATGTGGTTCTACCCCAGCCTCACTAGAGGCCAGTAAGGTCCACTGGCCTCTAATTAACTCCAATTCTCTTCACCTTTACCTGTCTCTATCTGTGCCAACTGAAGTCTGTGCTTTATCAATTATAGCTATCAAAGAAGAATTGTCCTTTCCTCAAGTTAGGAACTTTAAAGGATAAGAGTCTTTGAGGACATGAGACCAGTAAGTAATAAGTTTGCCTTGTACACAGCTGACCAGGGTTTGATGCTCAGCATTCCATATGCATATGAGCACTGCCAGGAGGAATTCCTGAGTACAGTGCCAGTAGTATGCTCTGAGCACTGCCAAGTGTGGTCCTCACCATCCCAAGGCAAAATATAGCATAGGAGATGCAACGGATTGTGTTCAGTATTTTATATAGAATGTTTAGAGAAAGGAATTGGTGTCAAACAGAGAATTATAGTAAATTATAAGTAGTTATTCTTTAATAGAGTTTAAGATTTCTGAGTATTTTTCCCTCACTCTGTTTTTGCTTGTGTTTGGTGTGTAGGATTGAACACAGGGTCTCACACATGCAAGACAAGTGCTCTACTATTGAGTTACATCACTGGTTCCTAGAATTTAATCTTTAGAAAACCAGAGTTCCTGACTTTTTATTCTATTTTGATTTCAGGTCTTGACACAAATTATATCCTAAATTCAGTTTGATAAATGCATCAAGTCTCTGATTTATGTCTGTGGTATCCTGAGAGAAGTGAGGGATAAAGAACGGATTTCTTTCTAAAATTATCCTAGTCTCAAAAAAATCTGTATCTCTTTTTTGGCCAAAAGAACATTTGCTGTTCATTTTTGCTTTTTCAGGGGTGCACACACAAGTAGCATGCAGGGCCTGTTTCTACCTTGGAGACATTAAAGATACAGCTTGGTGGAGATTTCTGTCTCTATGTACAGGCCATGCACCATCGGTTGAACTAACTCTCTGATCCTGCTGAAGTACATTTGAATTTAGTTTTTTGTCAAAGAAACTATTTGTAATAATTTATTGAGAATTTTTGGCAAATAAATAGTAATATTAAACTAAAAAATCACATGCATTTACAAACCTGATCAAGTAAATTAGCTTACTTAAGTAGCGAGGAGAAAGTGAATACATTTCTATCCCAAAATGGGGGAAAAAATTCTCTGAGACTTTAAAGCAGTTAGGCGACATTTTTTAAAATTTTGTCTCATATATACATTTGCTTAAACTGAATTTTCAATAGACAGGAAATATTAGAACATCCTCCTTTCCCAGAATTCAGTTAAGTCCAATATGTGAGTCAGGTTTTAATCCAAAATCTCCTATCTGGAAGTAAAAATTTCTGCTAGTATGAACAGAATTTTAAACAGAGTCATTTACAGTCTAAGGTCATTTAATTGTAGATACTATGATATAGCTAAGGCATCTTAAGGAATTGCAATAGTTCAATTAATTACCTCGCAGAGAAACTGGTGTCTATATCTAAAAAGGGAGAGATAGTACAGCAATTAAGAATGGAATTCATCAAAAAATGGGAAGAAGAAATGAACAGAAACTTCAGCAAGGAAGAAATTCGAACGGCCAAAAATCATGTGAAAAAAAATGCTCATCATCACTAATCATCAGAGAGATGCAAATCAAAACAACAATGACATACCACTTTACACCACAGAGACTGGCACATATTCAAAAGAGCAAGAACAACAAGTGCTGGCGTGGATGTGGGGAAAAGGGGACACTCATCCATTGTTGGTGGGAATGCCGGCTGGTACAGCCTTTCTGGAAAACAATATGGACTTTCCTCCAAAGACTAGAAATTGAACTCCCATTTGACCCAGCCATACCACTCCTGGGAATCTACTCTGGGAAACCAAAAATAAGCAGCGGAAACACCATCCCTACTTTTATGTTCATAGCAGCATTATTCACAATAGCCAGAATCTGGAAGCAACCAGAGTGCCCGAAAATCGATGACTGGATAAAGAAGCTCTGGTACATCTACACAATGGAATACTATGCAGCTGTTAGGAAAAATGAAGTTATAAAATTTGCCTACAAATGGATGGACATGGAGAAGATTATGTTGTGCGAAATTAGCCAGAAGGAGAGAGACAGATACAGAATGACTGCATTTATTTGCATGGCATAAATATATATGTACATATTATGATACCAATATCCAAAGTCAAGTGAAACATATATCAGGAGGTCTTGTCAAAGGTGGAAATTATCCCAAACGTGTGGGAGTCAGAGGTTAGGTAAGACAGAAAATGGAACAGGGTGCTAATAATTGTCGAGGGTACTAATGCCAACCTAGAACTGAGCATTAAATAGAGGCAAAAGGATACACATGACAACCTTTTAATGTATGTTCTGTAATCGATAGTCTGGAAGGGAAGGAAAAGAGAAAGAGAGATAAAGGGAAAGAAATAAAGAACCTACCATGGAGGTGGGCTGGGGAAGGGGGGGGGAACCGGGGATGTTGGTGGTGGGTGGGCACTGGTGGAGGGACGGGTGCTGGAACACTGTATGACCAAAACCCAAACATGAACTTTTAATTGTATATCTTTTTATTTGTATATCTCACGGTGGTATAATAAAATACTTAAAAAAAAGAATGGAATTCATAACTAGGAAATCCCGTTCTACTCACAGTACTCTCAATACAATATTATGTTGAATGCCCTTCTTGGCAAAGGTGTTAATATTTCCCTAAAGAACCATCAAAGGAGATTCATCTTTGCTCATCAGAGAAGCTACACCCTTTCACTGCATCCTATTGCTTTATACTAATATAGGCTATGGTTTAAACCAGAATCATTGGAAGATTGAGAAGGTGCAAGGCCAATGGCTAAGAGACAAGAGTTTCACTGCAGAGTTCCATGTACAAAATTCCCGACTTCAGTTTCTAATTAATTTAAAGCTAAAGAATTCCTATAAGATTAAATTTTGAGATGTATGGAAAGATACATCAATGATCACTTCTTTGTAGAATGGTGAGATCCTGGTGGTGAATCCGTAATACAGCTCACGAAGGATCTTGATGTATTGATCATTGATGTCAAAAGAGGGGTTCGACAGGGTGATACCATCTCACAAAAACTCTTCAGTGCCACCCTCGAGAACATCATGGGACAATTAGAATGGGAAGGAATGGGGAGTGAAGATAGATGGTCGGCAACTACACCACCTCCGCTTCGCTGATGACATCGTTCTAATAACACCAAACATTAGCCAAGCAGCACAAATGCTGGCTGACTTTGACCGAGAATGTGGAAAGGTAGGTCTACAGCTGAATCTGAAGAAAACTATGTTCATGAGAAATGAACTAGTTCCAGAGGCCCCATTCACTCTCAATGGAACAAACATCTCTGAATGCAGCAGTTATGTGTACCCTAGGTGGAGAAGTCAACATGATGAATGACCTAAAACCTGAGCTGCGCAGGAGGAAGAGAGCGGCATGGAATGCCTTCAAAGGCATCGAAGAAATAGCTAAAAGGACAAAGAACCTGCTGCCCGGGCACATCTCTTTGACTCCACCATTCTCCCTGCATTAACATACGCCTCAGAGACCTGGGCCCTACGAAAAGCAGGATGAGAATGCTATTCGGGTCTCCCAGAGAGGCATCGAAAGAGCTATGCTTGAATATCACGTCTCACTCAAGTGAGAGAAGGAATCCGGAGTTCTGACCTCCGTCGCTATTCCAGAATCAGGGACGGCTGTCTCATTTGCCAAGGCATCGAAAATCAGATGGGCTGGGCATGTAATGCGATTTGGAGACAACCGCTGGACTAGAGCCGTTACCGACTGGATCCCCACGGGATGTCAAAAGATCACGTGGCCGCCCACCTACTAGATGGTCAGACTTCCTTGTTAAGACCCTGAAGGAATGGTTTGAAGCTCTTCATATTCCTGAATCAAACAGATGCCATTGGGCTACATTGGCACGTGATAGGGTCCAATGGAAATGTTACTGGTGCCCGCTCGAGCAAATCGATGAATAACAGGATTCAAGTGATCAAGTGATCAAGTGATGGAAAGATACAGAAGTGAAGAAAGTGAGAAAAGAAGATGGGGAAGGAAAAAGATTGGAAGAGGAGAGGGAAAGGGAAGGAAGAGAAAATTAAAGGGACAGAAGAGATCTGCAGAAAGAAAAACCTAGTACACAATAGTGGTTGATTACTTCATTGAAAAGCAATCCACATGATCATGATAAAATTCTCTAGAGATAGACTATTGCACAGCTGGTAAAACTTCATTAGCAGCCCTTTAGGTATATCAACAATGAACCTTGTACAATAGAATTTTTCCCTTGGGCATAAACAGGACAACAAAGTATCTCATCAAGAAACTCTTTTTATTGTCTGGAAAGTGAGTCTACATGTGACTGCACCTTAATGTTCCAGCTTAGCTAAATAATGATAATGACCAGTGTGAGTAGGAAAGTTGCTTATTATGTGCAGGCACTATGTTCAGGGATTATTGAATCCTCAACACACTTCATGAAGTTGTTCCTATCATTATGTTGGTTTACAAAAAGAGAAAACAGGTTTATAGAAATTAAGTATATTGCCCACAGTGAGAGAAATTGTGTGAGATAGAAATACCATGGGAATGGTGAAATAGTTCAAGGTTAAGGCATTTACCTTGCTTGTGGTCACCCCAGGTTTAATTCCTGGCACCACATCTGGTCTCTGATCGTAGATCAAGGAGTAAAGTCATGAATACCATTGAGTTTGCTCCCCACCAAAAAATAAATAAAACCCAGAAATTTACTGCTAAGTAAGGTGTCTATAACCACTTCACTTTAGTGAGTATGTAGTAATGGTTTGGGGATTCAGTGATGCTTAACTTTATGTAATTACATTTCAGGAGACTGGGGCTTTTATTTGGTATAATTCTCAGAGTTGGGGTCTGGGATTATACTGCAGACATCTATGAATTAAGGTTAGAAAATCTGCTAAATATATAACAATAAACTTATAGCACAAAATATATGCAACCCAAAATTATGCAACCCAAAAATGTAGATAGAGGCACTATTGGAAAATGCTGCTATTTCCATATGGAAACACCTTCCTAATTCTTCATAATATGTTATGAGTGTATGTGATCAAATATACAACTCAATATATAAATTGCTGGCTCATAAAAAGCCAGTCTGGATTCAATTCTAGATTATTGTACAAAGTCTAAAGATCTTATCATTCAAAGCCTAGTGAGTCTAGACTTATAGATGAATTCTGTACCTTTGATAGAGACTACTTTTTAACAAAGGGTATGAGTGTTTCTGATTAAATAGGGAGAATTGAATATAAATTTGTTTAAACTTATATGCAGGTAATAATATATGTAGACACTATAAAGTCACATAGTGGATTCTAATAGATATTTCCTTTTGATACCAATAAACATTCTCCTTCCCTAATTGCTATAAATTTGATTTTCAAATTGAACTTGCAGTTATTGCAGCATACCTTTATAGATAAAGAAGTAAGCATATGATTTACATAGCTCTGTCTTTCATTCTCCAGGCCCAGAGATTATTTGGGGGATGGTTACATGCCCATAGGAAGGTGGAGAGAAGATTTCTAGAGAAATAATTTGGAAATGCTGAGCTTCCAATTTCAGAGTCTGAGATCAGTAGAATACTTCCTCCTTTAGGAAAGATATAAATTTCCTTCCAATAAATATTTTCTTTCTTCGGGGGTTACATTTATCCCATTATATCTAAAGAAATTTAATGGATATTTTATTCCATCTTATGACTTTTCATAGAACACTAACTGAACAACCTGAAGTTGACATACCTTGCAATCTTTATCAGGTATAAAAAGTTTATAATTTTATAGTTTCATGTGTTATCATTGAGCACCATTAATAAGAATCACCCTAGCATTCTAAAGAGGCCAAGTCTATATTCACATATCTGTGTATTGCCATGTAACATGTTATACTTACAAATCACAATTATTTTAGTAACTCTGAGCTTTTTTTCAGTATCCTATTAGCACTATAACTACAAATACAGATCAAAATGTGAAAGGTAAAAAAATCACACACTAATAGAACTTTTAATGGAAAAGTTAATAAACAAAGTTGTGGTGTCAGGTAAGCAGCTCACATATAAAGTATTAGTTTTGCATGTGTCAGCTCCTGAGTTTGATTCTAGAACCATACACAAATAGAGACTACACAAATAGAGACTCATAGAGATAGATGGGAAAGCTCATGCATAAAAATAATTAAAACAAAAATCCGTTATTATGTATCAAATATAAGCTCTACTTTTTTATTTAATCTCATAATAACTACTAATAAGAGGATGGCCAAAAGAAATTCTTTCTTGTTTGTTCACAAAAATTTTATTTTTAAATTATCTCACATTTCAGTTTCAAAAATCATATTTCAGGCAAACATTCAAAAAGACCATAGTTTAATAGTTAATGAATAGTTCATATTTTGGTAAGATATTATACTAAATAGAGATAAAGGGATTTTTTATGTGTGAAGAAAATGAGATTTTTATGTTTTGCTAACATCATCTCGCTATTCAAAAAAGGAAGAAGAAAAATCAACGCATATTATTGAATGCCATATGTCAATCTTCTGCTATTATTTAAATTCTTATTGAAAATAATGTTAAAATACTTTGTCCTACATATTTGTATGTATACAAAAAGCAAATGATTTGAAAAAAGGAAACAATTTTATTTATTAATATTTTATTATACGACCATGTGATACATGAGATATACAATTACAAAGATGTTCATGTTCAGTTTTCAGTCATACAGTGTTCCAGCACTCATCCACTGACCAGTGCCCATTTCCCACCACCAATAATGCCAATTCCTCCCCCCAACCGTAGCCTGCATCTATGCAGGTTCTTTATCTCTACTCTTCTCTCTCTCTCTCTCTCTCTCTCTCTCTCTCTCTCAGGAAATGATTTTAAATAGTATTCTAGTAAACACAAGCACTTTCAATGTTGGTGAAGAATTGTGTGAGAAATCTAAAACAAATCATAATCAGAAAGCTTAGTGGGAGTGAAAAGAGGAACGAACAAAATAAGAAGCAAAAAGAAGATAAAACATTCTTGAAAATGGTACTTCACCAGCAGAGATGTTACCAGCACCCACACCAGACTGAGTCTACTAGGGGATCCTCAAGGGGTAAGGTGAGTCCCCGGCCCATTGCAAAAAGAGCCCCAACAGTTGAAAACCACCACACTCCACAACTGTTGCCCTGTTCAAGGTACATCACTTAAACAAAGTGAACACTGGAACAAAGTGGAACACTGCTCAGATGAGCCCCACCTGGTAATGAATCTGTTGAAAAACTCAGGTTGCAGGTGTGTTCATAGTCTCTGGCTGCATCAGCATGTGGCAGACAGTAGACAGGCTTATCTAAACCCAGGGCTCTGCCCTGTGGGCCCTGGATGGTTGATAATCTGACATAGAAAAAGACTGGGCCCTGTGGGATGAACCCAGAGCCATGACAGAGCCTGGCAAGCTACCCGTGGTGTATTCGATATGCCAAAAACAGTAACAATAATGGACCTCATTCCCAACATACTGGAGACGTTACTGGTGCCCGCTCGAGCAAATAGATGAACAACAGGAAGACAAGTGAGGCATGATATGTGATTGAAATCTCCAGGTTTTCATGGAGTTGGGGATGAGCTACCTCCCTCCATTTTCCTATTCTTCTGTAATGTCTGGCAGTCTTGTCCATGCCCCAAAGACACCCCCAAGTTAAATTTTTAACTCCAGCTCTATCACCTTATTAAAAATTTTGGAACTAGGGAGTGCACAGCAGCATCTACCACCAGACAACATCTCAAATGTTACTGTGCTTATATACTAAGTAGCATGCCACATTTAATGGATATAAAGTAGAAGGCAACCAATAACAAAATATATACACACAATGCCTACCCTGTAACCTCATATCAGTAATTTATAATACAAGGGCTTAATAGCACCAGTGTACATTGAACAATCTTCACTGTTTTCTAATAAAAGATGTCTTGATAATTTTAGCAAATTATCAATAACAAGCAATATAAAATAAATTATTTAGGGTCTGCTATAGGAACAGGCATAAGCAGTGGTTGGGTAATTTTATATACTGATGCTGTAAAGTTGCAATGGTGGTGGGATTGGGCTTGAATATTGAATGACTATTCAAATTAATATGAACAACTACGTTAAAAATTGAGTGAAAACTAAGTTCAATAGGTGAAGGCAATAGCCCAATTTGCATGCAACAGCTCAGTGAAAAGGTCATAACTTTAGCAACACCTTGATGAGGCATACACTGTAATAAGTACTATAAAGTAAATAATTTAGTACTTGCTAAGGAAACAGGCTTGGGGTTGGGTGAGAAACTAGGTACTTTGAATCTAGGGACAATATACCCTTCATAAGGGCACATTGATGGTGGAACTGGTGTTGAAATATTGCAAACCTGAAACAACTGTATTGTGAACAACTCTGTAAGTCAGTGTTTAAAGTTAAAAAAAATTTAAATTGCTTTGTTTTCTCCAAACACCTATATGTGCACATAGAGCTAAGAATGAATACTTAGAGCCAATTTAGATGCTCACTTGTAAATCCCTTGGCCTTAAAAAAAAGTAATCTACCTTATCCTATATGCAGTAAGTCTGCTGCCTTTGGCATGCAGTATATAAAACTAATTTTTTTTGAAAAATACCTATTTGGCATGCAAATCAAATAATCAAATGGCTTGAATGTGTCTAATAATAATTGTTAAAGATGAATAAGGACACTGCATTGCAGTAACAAACTTCTAAAATATATCCAATAAATTACTTCCAGTAATATCATTTTAGTTCATTCTAAAAAATATAATTTTTATGTATTTTACATTAATTTGCTTGTTTTTTTTTAGCCACACCCAGTGACACATAGGGCTTATTCTTAGCTATGTACTCAAAAAATCACTGCTGGCAGGCTCAGGAGACCATATGGGGTGCTGGTGATAAACCCTGGGTCAGATGTGTGCAAAGTAAATGCTTTACTTGTATTATTGTTCTAACCCCATGTATACTAACTTAAATATTCTTGATCAATCACTGCTAAGCATCCTTATCAGATATCTGTTCAGAGTTTGTTTTTTTTTTTTTTTTTTTTTGGCTTTTTGGGTCACACCCAGCCATGCTCAGGGGTTACTCCTGGCTCTACACTCAGGAATTATTTCTGGCGGTGCTCTAGGGACCATAGGGATGACAGGGATTGAACCCTGGTCAGCCACATGCAAGGCAAATGCCCTACCCACTGTACTATCACGTTGGCCCCCTGTTTAGATTTTTAATGTAATCTAAATCATTTAAAATTTCGTTTCATCCTTTGTTTTAAATAAAGATATATCCTTTGTGAATAATATGAGAACTAAGGCCTAGGATATACACTAGAATCAACTAAACTTCAGAGTCTATCCACATTTTTTCTTTTTCTTTTTTTTTTTTGAAGTAAAACAGATTTTATTATGTTGGTTTTAGGAAGGGGAAGGAGAAGGGAACTTGAGAGAGAGAGAGAGAGAGAGAGAGACACATCTCAAGAGGAGAGATGTGGGCACCACATGTGCTTCGACCACGTGGACTCAAGCAGCACATGGGCTCAGGCAGCATCTGCACACCCATATATTTTCTAAATTTAAAAATGAACTAGAAATTTTTTTAAACATTTTATTATACCACCGTTAGTTATACAATTCCAACATTGTTCATGTTTGGAGGTTTCGGTCACATAGTGTTCCAGCACCCCGCCCTTCACCAGTGCCCATTTCCCACCACCAGTGTCCCCAATTCCCTCCCCCTCCCATAGCCTGCCTAAATGGCAGGTTCTTTATCTCTTTTCTCTCTCCCTCTCTCTCTTTTCCTTCTCTTACACATTGTGAGTTGCACTACATACACTTAGAAGCCATCATGTGCATTTTTTTGCCTGTATTTAATGCTCAAGAACTAGAAATTTTTAACCACACCAAGGATATGTCTAAAGCAAGGAAATTTTGTTGGGTTATTCAAAAAGAGAGTGAATATTAATTAAATTATAAAATGAGTTCATTTGTTGTTAAATAGCTAGGAATATAAAATATATTGCTACTTAGTTTGTCTCCAGTGAGCCAACTCCATCTCACATAGGTTGTGACATGGATTCTAATTGACCCCAAACACTGATTTTAGTCAAATGTAAATTTCAGCTTGTCTCTTACTGCTTGGGGAAACTGTAATGAATTTTAATTCAATATCTATAGGTCATCTTCAAAAACTTATATAGGAATTTTAAAGCTTCAGACATTTTAGGTACAACAAACTGCTAAATATTCTTCAGATATTTTCTCTTCAGATGCTTGATAAGATCAGGTGCATATTTATTAGTTTTAAAACTGGACTTCAAGTAAACGGATGTAAGGATAAAGTGATTACCAGACAACTGCTGAATATATTATATAGTTTACCATCTATATTCTCAGTCTTCCTCCATGTTAAAAACTAAATTATTTCCCCTCCCCAACACCCAAAGTCGTATAGCAAAGCTTCCTTAAAATCTAAATTAAAGAAGTTATTGACAGATCCTTTGAGGAACTCAAATTAAAAGAAGGACATAGAGTTGGGTTCTAACATGATAGAACAAGTGTCCTTGGAAGAGAAAGAGAACATCGATTTTGCTGCCTACAGAAGGCAGTCTCTGGAAACAGGAAACAAATTCTAACCAGACAATCATTACCCTTTGTTTTTTTGTTTGTTTTGTTTGTTCTTTATTAAAACACTGTGATTTAAAATTTTCCTCACAGTACAGTTGTCACAGCATTCATTGTTCAACACCAGTCCCTCCACAAGAAAACCAACCATGCACCAGGACAGATGAGTAACTCCGGAGAGAATGACCAGATGCTACAGCTCCTTCCTGCAAGACCTGCCCATGAAGCCACAGAGGGGGAAACTGTCTATCTCTGGCCAGTTTCATCACCACTTCTAGGGTCAGCAGAATGCAGGTTGCTGTTGGGACACTGGCCTGGCTTGGAGCCGGAATTGAGGCCCCTCCTCTCATCTCCCGCACCTCCAGTGACCCGGTGGGGCGTGACTACAAGCTCCTCAGACGCCATTTACAACCTACCATGCACCAGGACTGATTGGTAACTCCAGAGAGATAACCAGATGCCATTATATAGTTTACCATCTATATTCTCAGTCTCCCTCCATGTTAAAAACTAAATTATTTCCCTTTAACAATTATTACCCTTTGAAATAAGATTTTTAGCCTCTACTAAATTTCCGTTATCTCAAATATCAGTCGATGTTATTTTATGATTGCAGATAGTATAATCTAATACACTTGATAGCTACTGTTTCTTACTACTTAATTCTCAGGACACAAATATTAGTATTTAATATCTTGCTTTTTTGTGATGGTGCTGAGAAGGCTGGGAAGTCTCTTGCAGTGAGATTATCACCTGCTTGCTGGCAATTCAATGCTAATGACTAAGGATCAAGGGTGTTCCTTTCTGGGGCCTGAGCGATAGTCCAGCAGGTAGGGCGTTTGCCTTGCACCCGGCTGACCGGGATCGATCCCTGGCATCCCATAT
This sequence comes from Cryptotis parvus, assembly GCA_021461705.1. Classification (NCBI taxonomy): domain Eukaryota; kingdom Metazoa; phylum Chordata; class Mammalia; order Eulipotyphla; family Soricidae; genus Cryptotis; species Cryptotis parvus. The sequence goes on from JAJIBD010038513.1 coordinate 40,162, forward strand.
GCTCCCTGAGCACCGCCAGGAGTAATTTCTGAGTTCAGAGTCAGAAGTAACCCCTGAGCATTGCCAGGTGTTGACCAAAAAAGGAAAAAAAAATAGTGTTCCTTTCTGTGGTATCATGGGCCACCAGATCTCTCCACAACCACCCCTTGAGTCCTGAAGGGTCTTCATGCTCCTAATGCTCTCAGGAAATCCAGATCTGCACCTAAACCTAGGCTTTAAAAATTATCTTTCGAGCTAAACTAAACTATCTTTCAAGCTCTGGGCTTATCTTTGGGCAAATATCAATTTATTAATTCAACAAATATGTGTCAAACAAATATTGTCAACTGAATGCAAGAAATGGTTTCAACATCAGTCTTTGTTTTTATGTCACCAGGAGTCTTCTGAGAAACTTTTTTTTTCCCAGGGGTAGGATCACACCCAGATGTAAGACATCTTGTTCTTATTATTCTTGAGTTGTGAACTTCTTTTCTAAACTCTATGTATAAAAAAGAGATACTGTTACTAGTGATCTAAGCTGTATTAAATACAGATAGTTAAATATAATAATGACTCAAGGTGACAATATTCAGCATTTAAATACTTATATAATCCACAGAATTAAAGCATTCAGAGATTTTAGTAGAACGTTTTATTTTAACAGCCACCATCTGTCATTTTTACTTCAATTAGTAGATGATGTATAGCATGGTAGTAACCTTGAATCTGGCATACATGTTAATCTTGATTTTCTAAGTTAAATTTCATAAGAGCTTGAAATGTTCTAGCCCATGAGCAAACATGATTTAAAAATATACAGTAAATATAAATCTTTCATCCTTATGACACATAATAACTTCAATAGCTTACATGTGAAACAAATTCTCAGTTCATAGGACAGTACTTATGCCAAAAAACAGAAATACCACCATGTTAACACCTTCTCTGTGGATATCTGTCAACAATTTTAATTTTATCTCAAAAAATACTGAACCTAGGGCATAAATGTCAAGCAATACTTCAGATTTTGCCAACTTTCTGGAACTCTTTCAAACGTTTAAAGCCAGCTCTAAATTCTTCTAAGTGATATTTCCCTTTCTCTAATTTGTTTGGATTCCAAAGGAAATGACATTTTCCAACATATTTCTAATTTAAATGTGTGTTTTCTGCTATGCAAACATAACTACCCTTCTTGGAGAAACTAATTATTTCTGAATCCAAACAGGTCTTTATGGAAGCCAATATTCATTCATGAAGCTTTGTGAGAGATGATATGTTTGATCCAAAGGACAAAACTGAACCAAAAGTTTCAAGGATAAGATAAGTCATATCGCATAAGTCTTTAACTAATCAAACTCCATTTTAAGCTTCTCATTTCTTTTTTCAATTGTTCTACAATGAATTGGGCTAGTGGAAAGATTGTAATTGAGTTATATTTTTTAAATTCTCTGTATTTAGGTTTTTCTTTTCTTAATCTCCCAAGAATAGCATTCCCTCTTAATCATCTAAAAAGTAGACAGGTTTTAAAATAGAAAATATAAAATATTAGTGATTAATGTGGTGCTCTGCAACTAAAAAGTAATACTTCTAATTTCATGTGAACTACGATATCTCAATAGAAAGCAAATTCAGAATCAGAGTTATAGTACAATGGGCCGGATACTAACCTTTAATTCAATTTTCAAAACCTTTAATTCAATTATCAACACCCTAAATGGTTCCCTGAGCCTGTAAAGAGTGATTCCTGATGCAGAGCCAGGAGTAAGCTCTGAATATGGTTAGGTATGGACCAAACCCCAACAAATTAATTAACTAATTAATAATAGACTTTTATTTTTTAATGATGGTAATGGAGAGAGAAATTAGCAGCAAAAAAAAAAAAAATAAAAAAAAAAAAAAAATTAGCAGCATAAGTTCTCATTTGTCGATTGATCATGCCTTTGTGGTTTTGTTTTTATGTATTTCTTTTTTATGTATTTTAAAGTGTTTTAATAGAGGCTACACTCTGTGGAGCTACGAAGACCCAGGGTCATTTCTAGTGGCCCTCATGTGGTAATATAGATATTCAGTGTTCAAATAATGTGTAGTTGCAGACAATAGTGCATATGGTATCATGATTAAATTGTCAAACTGGGGGGCAGAAAACTAACTGATTTAAGGTATGCATAATTGAATTTAGGGTCTCACACTTGCAGGCATGTGCTGTACCATTTGAAATATCTCCAGGTTCCATATTTTTTGTTTTAAATGATAATTGTGTTGCATAGATCTGAGATTTATAAAGAAATATAACACAGACCAGGTGGCTAGCAGATACTAATTCTCACAGTTCTGACAACTCTTCAGGACCAAGTCAGGTTCAGTATAATTCAGTATAATTTCTTATGAGAATTCTTTCTGGTTTAGGTCACTTTTTCACTATACCTTCACAAGGGCAAGTGAGAAAAGGAGAGAGTTCTCTGGTCTTATAAGAACAGTGGTATGTTTACAGCAGGATTTTTCACAGTTATGGCCTTATTCCAGTTACATTACCTCCATGAAGGCCCAATCTCTAAATATAATCACAATGGGAGCTGGCACTTTATCATAGGAATTTTGTGGGGGAAATAATATAATCTAGACAATAACAATAATATTCTATCCACCAAGAGCAAAGGATCTCCTCACTGTGGTTTAAGAAAACTTGGATTGCAGTTTGGAAGTTCACTAGAATTTAATCTAAATGCTTTTACACCTCCCTTCTAGTCAAAAAGGAAGCAGAAACTTTAAGCTAACATTAAGATTGCAGAATTATTTGGCCCTGCTTTGTTGATATAGAGAGAATTAGCAGCATATTCCCAAGAAATTCCTTTTATTAAAAAAATACTTAAATGCATGATGCAAGTTGAACATTTAAGTATATTAATTTGTTTAGGAAATTTATGCTCCTGACTGGATTACTTCAGACATAGATTCAACCAAGAATACCCACAAAAGTAACAAATCAAATAAATATTTTCTGAGCCTCTATTATGTGAAACCATTATTACCATTATAAGAGGGCTCTTCAACAAGATCTATATGGCCATTTCCAATAGTTTGTAGAACCAATAAACACCATACATCCAAAGCTTTGTGTAATGACCATATTGTTGCACATGAGACTTTCCCATTGGGCCTTTTTATTGCTAATATAAAATGAAAGGGATGTTGCTGCAAGGAACAAAATTGATCAAGAAGCAATATACACTAAATATAAAGGAAACACAAGCTATAATTCTAAAATTTGCTTAAAATTTCAATAATGTTATCCATTCCTCCTTTCCCAAAGCAAAGGGGCATAAGAACTAAGATAAATATTAACATACCTGAAAGCTAGCTCCATCGGAAGCAAATATGGTTTTCCTTTATCTAGACTCAACAGAAGATTATACTACAAGTTTCTCTTTCTTAAATCCTGGTTCAAATATTAGCTAATAATATAAATATAGGTGAGTCATTTTACTAGTTCTCACAGGGTTTTGAAATGTGAAAATGACACTAATATTTTTAGTGATAGAATGTTAGAGTCTGGCTTTACAAATTTATTTTTAACCCACAGAAGATGCAGTAACATTAACTTACAGAATTTTCTACCTTACATTATAGCTGCAAATTTCCAGACAATGTGCAACAGAACTTAATACAGCCCTATAAGTGTTGAATTGCTACTCGTAAGAGAAAGACTCTGTGGCAAGAATTGAAATTATTTTCCTCACATACCGCATGTGAATAGAATTAAGTTATTCAGTATACCAGGTTCTCCATGTGCTGACATCTCTCAAAGGATAGCTTGGACATTTTAATTGCCTCTGTTACACAAAAGCCCTCTCAGCTAGTATTGTCAGAAAGTGCTACAGCAGTTTTACCATGTGCTTGAGTCTCCAGGGCTTCCTATACAAGTATTAGTAGGAACTTAAAGTCTGAGACTAGATTTATGTCAAAGATTCTATTTTCTTTCCTATACATGCCCACTTCTAAGAATGAGCTTTATACAAGTTTATTTTCCCCTTTTCGAAAACCTTCAAATCCTGAAAATTTGTTATTCATATTATATTCCATAAAATAAAACATTTTCCTTTGTTTCCACAATTCTTTCATGCCACATTTTCAACCTTAATATTTTCAATATTTGTTTTTCACTTTCTGAATGTTTTCTCTGGTTAGATGTGGCATTTTGACCTTGAGAAACGAATGCAAGTTACTATATTTTCCTTCTTGACCATCTCATAAGACAGGCAGTGAAATGCCGAAAATAATGTAAACGGTACAGGAAAATACCATGGCGCACTACACCTAGAAATATCTCAGCTTAATAGGTGTTGTGCCATTAACAGTGAATTTTATGGAGGTAAGGAGATGTAAATCTGTCATGTAGACAAAGATTTACAATAATACCTACTCCAGTGGATGATTTTCATCACAGTTAGGTGAGTCAGGCAACTTGTGTGTTTTCTCAGGACTCTTAAGTTATGAAGGCCTTCATATATTAATTCAAGGTGGGTATCGTGACCTTCCTGGGGTTGGCGCTGATGATGTGGTTTGCCACTCATCCCTTACATCATTACTGACATGATTTCAGTCAGTGGTGTAGAGTTTTGGTTAAATAAAATTGATTTAAAACGCAAATCAGAACAACTTTAATACTAACTTCCTATGAACAATACATTTTTATTACTGCTGCACAGACAGAGCAGCATTAACATTTATTCAGTATAACTACAACACTGGCATAGCTTGGATAATCAAAAGATACACATGGTGAATGCCTATAAGAAAAGATTTGCTTTTATAATTTTACATATTGGTTTTATAGCGGTACTAGGAAACTGACTTTATTAGCTATTAGTGTGAGTTTAGTAGAAGGCAAACAATCTTATTAACCAAACTTTTCACAGATTTGGGGAATACCTTGCATTATGAAAGAAATAATAACTAAAAATAGAGTGCACTAATCATTTTAAAATAAAATTATTTGAACTGGAAAGTAAATCCAACATTTTTGGCAATAAATTTTAATGTTTTATTAAATATGCTTAACAGTATGCCCGAGAACTGATGACTGGATAAAGAAACTGTGGTACATCTACACAATGGAATACTATGCAGCTGTCAGAAAAAATGAAGTTAGGAAATTTTCCTATAAATGGATGGACATGGAGAGAATCATGTTGAGTGAAATTAGTCAGAAGGAAAGAGAGAGACATAGAATGACTGCATTTATTTGCATGACATAAATATACCAGGTGATCTTACCAAAAGTGGAAATTACCACAAACGCGTGGAAGTTAGGAGGTTTGGTTAGATAGAGAAGGGAACATGTGTGAATAAATGTCTAAAGGTCTGATACCAACATAGAACTGAGCATTAAATACAGACAAAAAATGCAAATGATGGCTTCTAAGTGTACGTGAGTGCAACCCACAATGTGTGGGAGAAGGAGGAGAGAGAGAGAGGGAGAGAGAGAGGAGATAAAGAACCTGCCATTTAGGCAGGATGTGGGGGGGGAGGGAATTGGGGACATGGGTGGTGGTTGAGGGGCACTGGTGGAGGGTGGGGTGCTAGAGCACTGTGTGACCGAAACCCCCAAGCGTGAACAAAGTTGTAATTGTATCTCACGGTGGTATAATAAAATGTTAAAAAAAAGAAGCAAAGTTGCAGTAAGTAAAAAAAAAAAAAACAATATGCTTAACAAATGATTATTTTGATTTATATCCCACATTGTCAATGTATCTAGATAATATAGATAATATCTAGATAACATAACCAAATATCTGGATAATTTAACCAGTATGAGAAAATCGTATACGATTATAACTTATTTGCATTTATTGAATATAACTTAAATAGAAGAAATGGTAATTTTAAAATATCCCCTACTGGAGTCTTTGTGACTTTACAAAGATATTCATTCGATGGTTTACAAAAGTTTAAGGTAGAATATACAAAAACATTTCCCATGTATCCAGCTATTATATAATATACACAGGGCAGGAGTGAAATAATAAAGCAACAATTCTAGGCTTAACTGCTAATTGTCTTTCCAACCTTTGACTTTTAGTCTGTGTTTGCTCTGAATATTTAGGTGTGTTTCCTTGAGGCAGCAGAATGTTGGATGCAGTTTTTTAATTCATTTTGCCACTCTGTGTCTCTTAATTGGTGCATTTAGAGGGTTGACATTGAGAGATTATTATCATTGGATTTTGTACCATCTTTCCTTTTTAAACTTTTTTTGCTTTGGGGTTTTGTCTTATTTTACAGTAGACCCTTCAGTCCTTTTAAATTTGGCTTTGAGTCTAAGAAGTTCCTGAGTTGTTGCTTATCCATGAAGTTGTGTATCTTTCCTTCATATCTGAATGTGAGTCTAGTCAGGTAAAGAATTCTTGTTGAGACCTGCAGTTCATTGAGCCTTTTCACAATATCCCACCATTGTTTTCAGGCTCAAGTGTTTCATCTGAGAAGTCTGCTGTAAATCTTAGAGATGCTCCTTTGTATGTGATTTCCTTCTTTGATCTTGCCTCTTTCAGTGTTCTATCTCTATCTATAGTTTTTGTCTTTCTAATTAGGATGTGTCTTGGAGTATTCTTATTGTGTTATCTTTTAGCTGGTATCGTGCCTCCTGTATGTGGAGGCAAGCATTCTTTAGTTCCATGAAATTCTCAGCAATGATGGCTTTTACAGTTTCTTCATCAGAGTTTTCTTCTTGCCGTTCTGGGACCCCAATTATCCATATGTTATTCCTTTTGACTTCATCCTGAATATCTCTTGTTATCTTTTGTCCTGAATATCTCTTGTTCGTTAATTATGAGTCTTTTTAACAACTGCTCCAAAAAGGCCAATGTGGCCATAATAGTATCGGATAATATCGATTATCAGGCTGATAGATAGATAGTTAGAAGGGACAATGAAGGCCATTACTTATTAATTAAGGAGTATGTATATCAGGGAGAAATTATACTACTAAACATATACGCACCCAATGATGGGCCAGCAGAATACTTAAAACAACTGCTTACTAGACCTCAAAGAAGACATTAACAGTAGCACAATAATAGTTGGAGACATATTATCTCACACCACAGAGACTGGCGCATATCAAAAAGCAAGAACAGCAACTGCTGGCATGAATGCGGTGAGAAAGGGACTCTCATCCATTGTTGGTGGGAATGCCAACTGGTACAGCCTATTTAGAAAACAATATGGACATTATCCAAGGACTAGAAATTGAGCTCCCATTTGACCTAGCCATACCACTCCTGGGAATATATCATGGGAGCCAAAGACAAACAGTGCAAACACCATCCGCATTATTATTTTCATAACAGCACTAGTCACAATAGCCAGAATCTGGAAAAAAAACTTAAGTGCCTGAAAAGTATGACTAAATAAAGAAACTTTGGTACATCTACACAGTGGAATACTATGCAGCTGTTAAGAAAAATGAAGTCATTAAATTTGCCTATAAATGGATGGATATAGAGAGAATCATGTTGGAGTGAAATTAGTCAGAAGGAAAAAGATATAGAATGACTGCATTTATTTGCATGACATAAAGAGAGATAGATAGATACATAGATAGATAGATGATAGATAGATGATAGATGATAGACAGACAGACATATAGGCATATAGACAGACAGACAGACAGACAGACAGACAGATAGATAGATAGATAGATAGATAGATAGATAGACAGACAGACAGACAGACAGACAGAGAGACAGATAGACAGATAGACAGACAGACAGATAGACAGACAGATAGACAGACAGATAGACAGACAGATAGACAGACAGACAGACAGACAGACAGACAGACAGACAGACAGACAGACAGACAGACAGACAGACAGACAGACAGACAGACAGATAGATAGATAGATAGATAGATAGATAGATAGATAGATAGATAGATAGATAGATAGATAGATGATAGATAGATAGATGATAGATAGATAGATAGATAGATAGATAGATAGATAGATAGATAGATAGATAGATAGATAGATAGATAGATAGATAGATAGATAGATAGATAGATAGATAGATAGATAGATAGATAGATAGATAGATAGATAGATAGATAGATAGATGAGATAGATAGATAGATAGATAGAGATAGACAGACAGACATATTATCATGTATTCGATATCCAAGGTCAGGCAAAACATGGATCAGGAGGCCTTGTCAAAGGTGAAAATTACCACAAATGTGTGGGAGTCAGATGTTAGGTAAGACAGAGCAGGGAACAGTGTGCTAATAATTGTCGAAAACGCTAACACCAACCTTGAACTGAGTGTTAAATACAGGCAAAAAAGATACACATGCTAACCTCTAAATGCATGTATTGTAATCCACAATGTATAAGAGAAGGAAGATAGAAAGAGAGAGAGAAAGAGATAGAGATAAAGAACCTGGCATAGAGGCAGGCTAGGGGAGGGGGACATTGGTGGTGGGAAATGGGCACTGGTGGAGGAATGGGTGCTGGAACACTGTATGACCGAAACCCACATGTGAACATCTTTGTAATTGTATATCTCATGGTGGTATAATAAAATATTTTAAAAATATTTTACTTTTTAATGTGAACCAATTGATTAAGTTTAAAATTCTCTTATTTCACTTAGGAAGCCCATGAAATTCTTATTTTATTTTTTCTTTTATTATACCACTGTGAGATATACAATTTCTAAACTGTTAATAATTAGGTTTCAGTCATACAGTTTCCGCCACCTGTCCCTTCACCAGTGCACATTTCCCACCACCAATGTTCCCTGATTCCGGCCCTCTTCCCCAGTCTGCCTCTATGGCAGGCACTTTGTCTCTTCTCTTATTTTATGTTTATATGACCTTAAGAAACCAGAAGCAAAGCAAAACTATTAAAGACTTCAGTAAATTAAAAATAATCAAGTAATCATACTACATGGACCTTTCTTATATCACTGTTCTTCAAAGCATCAAATTATTTACAAAAAGTAACACCATATCATTAGGAAGGCAGAAAAGGAATAGTTTGTGTATTGCTAATAGAATTATATTTATTTAGAAGATGTGAAAAACCTCTAATCACTATTCACAATTTTTCTTTCCCAAATTACTCAAAACATTCCATTTACATATTAAGAAACTAATATAATGTTCCATATAATAAGACTCAAATATTACAACTACTGTAAAACGTTTAATTCTGAAGTTGATTTTAATCAGATCAGTCCAATCTTTAAATACACTGACAATTATAAGAAATGCCCAAAGCGTGAAGCTTAGGTATATAGATATTGTCAGAAAATAGGTATATCTATCACTTGATCACTTGACATCCCATCATTGGTCAAATTGCTCCAGTGGGCACCAGTAACGTTTCCATTTGGCCTATCACGTGCCAGTGTAGCCCAATGGCATCTGCTTGCTCCAGGAATATGAAGAGCCTCAAACCGTTCGTTCAGGGTCATGACAAAGAAGTCTGACCATCTTGTAGGTGGGTGGTCACATAATCTTTTGATGTCCTGTGGGATCCAGTCAGTAACGGCTCTAGTCCATCGGTTGTCTCCAAATTGCATTACATGTCCAGCCCATCTGATTTTCGATGCCTTGGCAAATGAGAAAGCATCCCTGACTCTCAATCGTCGATGGAGGTCAGAACTCCGGATTCCTTCTCTCACTTCAGTGAGGCATGGTATTCCAAGCTTAGCTCTTTCGATTCCTCTTTGAGAGACCTGATTAACGTTGTCATCCTGCTTTTGTGGGCCCATGTCTCTGAGGAGTATGCTAATGCAGGGAGAACAGGTATATCTATGATTTAATTAATTGTATATTTATGCCTTATGAATAGGTTCTTCTTTACTTTAAGGGGCTCATAATTTTTATAGTGTTGGAATTTTAGGAGCCTAATTATATACCGGTACTTCACATTTAAGTTTAAAAGGAACTTATAAATAATAGGATTCATGTAGATCTTTCTTCCCAAATTATTACTGATAAAGTTGTTTGGAGAATATGGATACTAGGGACTTTAAAGGGATTAAAGAATAAGACTTTATGTTGCAGTGAAATGAAACTTCTGAACTCGCTCCACTTGGTTAAGGAGTGTATGGAAAGCAACCCCATCTGGCCATAATAAGAAAAGTTAATTTATCTATATTTTTATGCCCTTGGATGTAAAAAGTTTAGTCATGATAATAATAAAATATTATTAGTAAAATGTCCTTAGTTATGTGCCATCATAAAACCATTTTCCCCCTGGAGTTTACTAAAAGCACAGTGGGGGGAACCTCTAACTGAAAAAATTAAAATGATTTCATACTGAACATATCCTGGTGCCCAACAGAAACAAATGTAGACAGCCTTTAGAAAAATGCCTTCAACCCAGTTCCCAAAAACCTAAAATTTCAGAAAAGTACAAACCCAAAACTTAAGCAGAAAAGAATTCAACACAAGGAAAAGTCACTTGAAACAATGCAAAAAAGATGGAAGTTGGTCCCTGTACTACCTCTCTGGGCCTCAGCTTTGTGCTTTTAAGGTATATCTTTAAGCTTGGTCAGGACCAAATCAGGTCTAAGCTTTACTCTAGGTCTTACTACAGTTAAGACTTAACTCTCTCATAGCCTTTCTTAAATACCAAAGTTGCTCATATATCTCCAATTGGTTGGTCAAAACTTGATTTCTGTAAGTGTGTGTAAGTTCTGGGGATTAATCATTTGATCCCAGGAATTTTTCTTGACCTCATGCAGCTTTCCTTGTCCAATTCCAGTTTAATTTTCTGTGAGTCTCAGAGAATCATATCTACATAGCTTTCTCCTCTGCCGTCTTCTGCCTGCACAGTCCTCTTGAACTCCAAGTACTTTCTCCTGAATAAGACCATTTTATACTGTTGTGTTTTTTGAAGCGGAAAGTCAGGGTACCTCTTCCTTATTTTTGGAAGGGTATCTCTTCCTTATATATGGTACCTTTTCCTTATTTTTCTTCTTTGGGAGACCCGTTTTCATTGGGCTGTCTTTCTCCAATATCTGAAACAGCTCTTGCACATATTTGTTTGACTTTCTAGTCGCTTATGGGGAGGCAAGTATAGTGCAGTTGCTCAAACCTGGCCACAAAATTGTAATTAGTAAATAGCATTAGCCACAATGAATTGTCCACACATTCCAGCCTGTCCTAGTAACTGTGTTCTCCTATCTCTAGAATTCCGGGCACATATGAGCCAGTAATGATCAAGGTGTCACACATATTGCTAACCTTGGATATTATGGTTGCCAATTGTAGCAGTATTACTAGTTGCTATTTTCGTTTCCAACTCAGAGTTTTTAATCTTGATTTTATGTCATTGATTTTAAGTATATTTAGGACTTTTAAAGAATACTCTCAACCAGTCGTGATATTTTTCTCAGGATACTGTTAAATAAGGATACAAACTTTAATAAATTAAATTTAATACATAAAATTAAAAAACACAATTGTGAGCCAATTCAGCTCCAGATAGCTCTAAATAACTTGATTCTTCATAGGTTATTTAATTATGGAAGAGATTTTAGAAAGAATCTTTATTTCAGCATGTTTCTACTTATCTTCTCTTTGCAAAACGACTTAAGTGGTCTATCCTGGCATTAGTAACTAGTCATCATGATCTGTGAGAAATGACTGAGTGTGCTTTCATACTCATATTTCTTTCGTGGGAGCAGAACAGTTGCAGTTACATTGGGTATATTTTTCTATTGAACAATATCTTGAATCAACCACAGAGAAGATATTATAGGTATGATTAGAGATATTGTTTACTCGAAAAGCAAACTTGCTAGGAGACTTGACAATGTCTCTCCCATGCTCGATTCTCAAGCACTTACAAAGAAATTTCAAGGTAAATTCTCAGACTATCTCAAATTTACTAGTGAAACATTTTTCACATTTCATTCTAATTTGACTTTATGACCTGAAGTTATGATTTATTCCAAAAGCAATTTAAGTAATGTGCTGGGTCAAAGTAAATAGCTGGGGAAAATGCATTCAAATAGATCATATTTTCTTCAGCTGAACAATAGGAATTTGATTCTTGGTACCAGGAAAACATCAGATAAGTCACTTGATCACTTGATCACTTGAATCCCGTTATTCATCAATTTGCTCGAGCGGGCGCCAGTAACATTTACATTGGACACTATCACGTGCCAATGTAGCGCAATGGCATCTGGTTGATTCAGGAATATGAAGAGCCTCAAACCGTTCCTTCAGGGTCTTTACAAGGAAGTCTAACCATCTTGTAGGTGGGCGGCCACATGATCTTTTGATATCCCGTGGGATCCAGTCAGTAATGGCTCTAGTCCAGCGGTTGTCTCCAAATTGCATTACATGTCCAGCCCATCTGATTTTCGATGCCTTGGAAAATGAGACAGCATCCCTGATTCTGGAATAGTGACGGAGGTCAGAACTCCGAATTCCTTCTCTCACTTGAGTGAGGTGTGATATTCCAAGCATAACTCTTTCGATTTCTCTCTGGGAGACCCGAATAGCATTCTCATCCTGCTTTCGTAGGGCCCAGGTCTCTGAGGCGTATGTTAATGCAGGGAGAACGGTGGAGTCAAAGAGATGTGCCCGGAGCCAGAGGTTCTTTGTCCTTTTTAGCTATTTCTTCGATGCCTTTGAAGGCATTCCATGCCGCTCTCTTCCTCCCTGCGCAGCTCAGGTTTTAGGTCGTTCATCATGTTGATTTCTCGACCTAGGTACACATAACTGCTGCATTCAGAGATGTTTGCTCCATTGAGAGTGAATGGGGCCTCAGGAATTAGTTCATTCTTCATGAACATTGTTTTCTTTAGATTCAGCTGTACACCTATCTTTCCACACTCTCGGTTGAAGTCAGCCAGCATTTGAGCCGCTTGGCTAATGTTTGGTGTTATTAGAACGATGTCATAAAGCGAAGCAGAGGTGGTGTAGTTGCCGACCATGTATCTTCACTCCCATTCCTTCCCATTCTAATGGTTCCATGATGTTCTCGAGGGTGGCACTGAAGGGTTTTCATGAAATGGTATCACCCTATCGAACCCCTCTTTTCACATTAATGATCACTTCTTTGTAAAATGGTGAGATCCTAGTGGTGAATCCGTAATACAGCTCACGAAGGATCTTGATGTATTGGGTTTGAACACCCCTGTTTGGCTAGGGCTTCGATGACTGCTTCAGTCTCCACAGAATCAAAGGCTTTCTGTAAATCAATGAAAGTGAGACAGAGCGGCATCTTGTACTCCCTACAAACCTCAATGAGCTTGGTTACTGTGTGGATATGGTCGATTGTGCTAAATCCTTTCCGGAAGCCTGCTTGCTCGCAAGGTTGTCCCTTCATCTAGTGTTCTGCTAATCCTGTTCAGGATGACTTGTGTAAACAGCTTGTAGATGACAGACAACAGGCAGATGGGGCGATAGTTGCCAATGTCGTGAATGTCTCCCTTCTTGAACAGTAGAACTGTCCTGCTGGTTTTCCATTGGGAGAGCACCTTGCATTCGGACAGGTAGCATGTGAAGAGACGAGCTAGTATATTGATGAGCATCGATGGCAGATTCTTCAGGTGTTCGGGTCTGACTTTGTCTGGGCCTGGTGCTGTTCCCTTCTTTACCAATGAGATGGCATGTCGGATTTCAGAAGGGAGAACGTTGGGAATGACATATCCATCCTGTGGAATTTGGTATGTGGGCAGGTGGATGTGGCTATCAAAGAGATTTGAGTAGAAGTCCTGGATAATTTTCTCCATTGCCTTTCTGGAAGATGTGATAGATCAATCAGGGCATCGGAGGGCAGTCATCTTGGTCTTATAGTTGGTGAAGGACAGGCGGGCGGTGCGAATGCTTTTCCCGGCTTCTGCTGCATCTTCCAGTATTTCTGCTCTTCTGTCTTTGAGGTCTCCCTTTTATCCCTTCTGTGCACCATTAGCAAGCTTGGACGTTAGCACTTGGTCTCCTGAGGCTCACACCTTGCCATGTTGGCGAATTAGCTCTAGAGTTTCTGAAGACAAGTGTTGTTTTGTGTCTTTCTCTCTCTCAGCATTCTTCGCACAATCATGGAGGTACTGAACCAGTCAGTTGTATTCTTCTTCGATGTTGTCAATGATGGTATCTTCCCATGTTGCTGCAATGGTGCCAAAGAGTTCCCAGTTGGTGGTCATTCTGGGAGTTCTCTTCTTAAACTTTGCAGCCTTTTCTCCCGTTGCGGGAAGTAGAATTTGGCATGAAGGAGACTGTGGTCCGATCCTGTTTGGAATTTGGGGATGACAGCAACATCGGTCAGACAAAATGGTCGGTTGAAGATGATGTGGTCAATTTCATTGTGGAACTGTCCGCCAGGAGATTCCCATGTCCAATGTTTCGCTTCAGCTTTCTGGAACTGTGAGTTGCCATGAATGCTCTTGGTGGACATGATGAACTCAGATAGCCTCTCACCCTGTTCGCTCCATTCTAGGCCATGGGTCCCGATGTGGAGTTCTTCAGCTGATCTTCTTGGTCGTATCTAGGCATTAAATTCACCGACTATGATCTTGTAGAAGGTGTGATCTTTTTTATAGAACTCCTCCAATTCCATGTAGAATTTCTCAATTTTATCTTCTTTGTATGTGGATGTTGTTGCGTAGCCAATGAAGATAGAAATTGCTGGCAGTGTGCCACATCTCTTCAAGTGTAATCGTCCTATTCAGTTTGTTAGGCATTCAAATGAATCGATGTTTACGGCCATGTTTGTGTTGACACGGACACCAACGCCACCGATGCCTCTTTTTTGTCGCATGTTCCAAGGAACAATTCTTCTCCAGTGTCAAATACAGCATGATGCAACTGACGCCTACTCATCTCAGTCAGACCAATGATGTCGTACTTGATCTTTTTGCTTGCAGCTCAGATCCTCAATATATGCTTCCGATGCCAGCGCATGCATTGAAAGTACAGACAGTCATTTTAGTCCTTCTTCGTTTTGGCAGCCTAGGATGGCCATGAAATTTTATCAGGCACTGCTTGTTTGCCTTTCTTACAGCTGCCATATTAAGGGCTCTTTTAGGGGTCAGGAAAATAAACATTTCTGTTACTGGATTTGGCATATCGAACACGCATGGGACAGCTTGCCATGCTATGCCATGCGGGAGCTATATTCTCATTACTTTGTGGGGCTCTCTCAGAGGGGTGGGTAGAATATTTATGGTAATTTGGAGGTAAATCGTGGATCGCGCAGCTGGCGCGTGCAATGGGGAAAGCTGGTTTCTGCTCTGCCAGGTGTACCTGTGTCTTAGGCTCAAGCATTCCTGGGCTTAAAATATTCTCCTCTGATGGCGGGTCTCTGCGTGGTGGGTCCTTGTAGGCTGGGTTTCTGACAAGCCAGGCTGGAGACTGGATTAATCTGTGGGCTGGAGACTGGATTAATCTACTGGGTGGAGTTCTTACCTGCTGCAGAGTGTGGATTGTGAAGATAGCTGCCAGCAAGTTGTGGGGGTTTCTCTGGGCTCCTCCGAGGCTCCATCTGGATGGTGGACTCGGGTCTGAAGTTGCTCTCATGATCCATGGAATGCAGGGGGTTCAACGGGGAGAGCTGGTTTCTGCTCTGCCGGGTGTACCTGTGTCTTAGGCTCAAGCATTTCTGGGCTTGAAATACTCTCCTCTGAAAGGCGGATTAATTTAATTGATTAAATTAATCGGATAAGTAAAAATAAAAAATACTCTTTATTTTACCCTCTTCTAGTTAATTATTTTAATTGACTAAATCAACTTTTCAAAACACTTTTTTTAATGAGAGGAGTTTTAATTTACAATTCCAACTTTGAATAGAAATACAAACCATTTCAAAAAATGGAATGCATCCATCTAAACTTATATTATCTTCATCATTCTTGAACATCAATAGAAATAAAATTAGTTTTTGTGAAACAAAAGATACCTATTTTGATGAATCAAACTAATGAGAATGTTCTGTTCAAAAAATTTTATTAAGGTTCTATCCTTTATTTAGGTGACATTGAATTATAACATTATGTACGTTTCATATGTATATAATAAAAAATCAACATGTGTTTCTACTACATTAAGTTCGCACTAAAAAGTTCAATTTTATCCTTCATATATAACTGACTGACCACTTTTACCCTCTTTACATACCTTCCTGGCCCTCTTTCTTTCTGGTAACCAGAAACGGTTTTAAGCTTTCAAAAACAAGAGGAAATTTTTGTGGTTTATTAAGTATTTTTAAAACAAGTTTATACAACACGGTTATTACCATTGCTATAAAAAAGAAAACCAATACTAAAAATTTAAGCCTTCGTGTAATAGTCCTAAAATAGCAATATTAAAATAACTGTATAATTAAGAATATGAGCTGACAGGAGAACTGAAATATGATTTTCCTTAAACCTTGTTCTTGAACTTTCAACTCATACATAAAGGAATTTTGTGGAGAAACAATTTAATGACAGAAAGAAATGAAATTAGGGACTGTACAGTATTTTGGAGGCTCCCCCTGCCCCTACCACTTTGATTGCTTTCTTTTTAAAGGGGACTGCTTTTGGTCTTCCAAATCCATTAGTTTACATAAGATATTATAAAAATTAACTAGGTTTCACTAAAAACGGAGAGTATACCACCCACATTGAAATAAACAGTGAAGTCAACTAAATTTTAAAAATTTGAGATTGAACTTCAGCCTTATTTACTTTTTCTTATTCTGTAGTATCATAGGACTGATTTAATATTTTATATTTTCATAATATATTTTCTCAATAAGTAAGGGTCTAGGAAGATTATTATTACAAGATTGCTTTTCCCCCCATAATTGAACAAATAGTATGAGTAGCCCTTAAGCATTAGCTACAATCTCTACTAATTTCTTATTGGATAAGTAAATACAGAAATACAGAAATAAAATATATATCAATAAGTCATACCCATGTAGCCCATAGATATATACTGGCCAGAAACCTATGTAGTCCATTTGTCCACTAAGGAGAGGTGGGCCTTGTTCTCAGGAAACAGTCTACACCCATGTTTGCATGATTTCTTTCCTGCAGATATTTAATTCTACAGATGCAAGGGTATTGACTGCTATTGGACTTGATCATGCACAACATGGGTAACTGTGTTCCATTTCATGAAACCAGGTGTCTAGTTTTAGAGCTCTGAACCTAATTTATCCTTTATCCTTACATTACTTTTAGATTTTGTTCAATTTTCATCAGACACTTACATAATATTTTATTCTTCACACGAGTACTATTTCCAGGAAGCTTAATTAACTGCTTTATTTTATTAACATTTTTTCTATATGTACCTTAGTACAGTTAAACTTTTAATTAGTACCACTCTCCTTAATGGAATAAAACCATCTTCCTAACAGAAAGCTGTCCATTTCTAAATCTTTAGTGCTGAGATTCCTCATCATAGAAGATAAATATTTTACTCCTGAGTAAAAAGCTAATAAATGTGAAAATCTTTCTAATTGCAAGGTATCTTTGTGTTCCAATAACTGTAATCAGAACAGGTGTTTAAAAGCCTGTGCTCCTAGAAGAACTTTACAAGAAGAAAACAGCCAACCCTATCAAAAAATGGAGAGAAGAAATGAACAGAAACTTCCAAAAAGAAGAAATTCAAATGGCCAAAAGGCAAATGAAAAAAATACTCATCATCACCAATATAAGGGAGATGCAAATCAAAACAACAATGAGATACCATCTCACACCACAGAGAATGGCTCGGTATCCAAAAGAGCAAGGACAACAAATGATGGTGTGGATGCGGAGAGAAAGGGACTCTTATCCATTATTAGTGGGAATGCTGACTAGTACAGTCTTTTTGGAAAACAGTATGGAGATTCCTCCATAAACTAGATATTGAGCTCCCATTTGACCAAGCAATATGACTCCTGGGAATATATCCTGAGGCCAAAAAACACATTGCAGAAACAGCATCTCCATTCTATGTTTATAGCATCACTATTAATTAACAATAGCCAGAATCTGGAAATAATCTACGTGCCTGAGAACAGACAGCTGGATAAAATCACTAAGATACATACTATGCATCTGATAGGAAAAATGAAGTTATGAAATTTGCCTATGAATGGGTGAACATGGAGAGTATTATGTTGAGTGAAATTAGCCACAGGTGAAAGGACAGATACAGAATGACTGCTTACATTTGTGGTATATAAAAATATAGTATGATGCTATTGGGGTGGAAGGGATAACCCAGCGGGTAGGGCGTTTGCCTTGCACGCTGCCGGCCCATACAAGCCTGGGTTTGATCCCCAGCACCCCATAAGGTTCCCTGAGCACTGCCAGGAGTAATTCCTGAGTGCAGAGCCAGGAGAAACCCCTGAGCATTGCCAGGTGTAGATAGATAGATAGATAGATAGATAGATAGATAGATAGATAGATAGATAGATAGATAGATAGATAGATAGATAGATAGATAGATAGATAGATAGATAGATAGATAGATAGATAGATAGATAGATAGATAGATAGATAGACAGACAGACAGACAGACAGATAGATAGATAGATAGATAGATAGATAGATAGATAGATAGATAGATAGATAGATAGATAGATAGATAGATAGATAGATAGATAGATAGATAGATAGATAGATAGATAGATAGATAGATAGATAGATAGATAGATAGATAGATAGATAGATAGATAGATATTTGGCTTTTTTGGGAGAAAAGCCAAATATCTATCTATCTATCTATCTATCTATCTATCTATCTATATATATATATATATATATATATATCAGACATGGGGAAGAGCTGCTACTGGCTCTCCCTGTGCCAGCTGCTCGTGAGGCGCCTGGGAGGCATGGCGGGTTCTAACCCTAGCCTGCCACCCCAGCTGAGCCTCACTACAAGCCAAACCACCCTCCCCAACTCATGGGGCCCACCATTTTCTACATCCGGACTTCCCTCTTGTCACAACTCCACCCAGCAGACCAGACTATCACAGCACGGCTCACAGGGCCGCTAGGGGCCGCTTTATCTATAAATGCTTTATTTAGAGGTGACTACAACAGTATGCCACCAGCATGACAAGCCTGGCAAGCTGCTCGTAGTATTTGATATGCCAAATACCAGTAATATTTATATTAGGTCATTCCCGTGACCTAATATAATTGTTTGAGGCTCTTTATGTTCCTGGAGCAAGCGGATGCCTTTGGGTTCTACTAGCATGAGATGGGACATATGGAGATATTACTGGTGCCCACTCTAGCAAATAGATGATGAACGGGAAGATAGTGATAGTGATATATATATATATATATATATATATATATATATATATATAGTATGATACTATTATCCGAGAACTCCACCCAGCAGACCAGCCTATCACAGCCTTGTGTGGCCGCTAGTGGCCCCGCAATTCATCAATAGGTGCTGGATTTTAGATGACTACAAGAGTATGCTACCCACATGGCAGAGCCTGGCAAGCTACCCGTGTCATATTTGATATGCCAAATACCAGTAACAATTATAGCCCTCATTCCCATGACCTGATGGAATGGTTTGAGGCTCTTTATGTTCCTGGAGCAAGCAGATGCCCTTTGGGCTCTACTTGCATGAGACAGGACATATGGAGATGTTACTGGTGCCTGCTCGAGCAAATCGATGATGAACGGGAAGACAGTGATACAGTGATACTATTATCCAAGGCCAGGCAAAACATAAACCAGAAAGACTTGTCAGTGATTGGAATCTACCACAAGTGTGAGGGACATGGTAATGCCAGCCTTGAACTGAGAATTGAATGTAGGCAAAGGAGTGCACTTGATAGACCCTAAATGTGTATTTTGCAAGTCACAATGTATAAGAGAAGGGAGAGAGAGAGAGAGAGAGAGAGAGAGAGAGAGAGAGAGAGAGAGAGAGAGAGAGGGAGGCAAAGTGCCTCTTCAGGGCACAAAATTAGGGGACTGGTGCTGGAAAATGTACACTGGTGGAGGCATGGGTGCTGGAACACTGTATGGCTGAAAACTAATCATGAACAGTTTTGTAATTGTTATACAATTACAGTGTTATACATTGTTATACCACAGTGTCATACCACTGTGATATCTCACAGTGGTATAATAAAATTTAAAAAATAAAAAAATAGTGTACAAGCATCTGAAAAATAAAAAATAAAAACCTGTGCTCTTCTAGCCTAAGGAAAATGATACAGCCTTCAGAAGTGGCTATTCTCTTTGTGATTGCTTCACGCTGTGAGTTTCCCCTTTAAGCTATGTTTTTCCTAAAGAGACAGGACATGGCCTGAAAGATTTATCTTTTTATTACTTCCCCTCTCTTCCAGGACAGCATAACTGAGTTGTATTATTAAACTTCTTTGTTTTTAATACTTATTTTATTTTTTATTTAGGGTTTTAAGTCATAACCAGCTCTGCTCAGGATTTGCTCCTGCACTCAGAGATAACTGCTGGCACCAAAGGTTAAATAGTGCAGTCTGACCAGCTATGCCACTCTGACCTACTCATCCTACTAATTTTGCAGTGTATATGCAGCTTTTCTTGAACCCCACCGATCTGGATTTCGTCTCCAGCATCCCATCTGGTCCTCAGGGCACATCTAGGAGGGATCTCTGGGCATATAGCCAGGAGTAAGCTGGGAGTACAGCCTTAGCCTCTGTATTATCTGTCCCCCTCTTAAACTTCGTTCACACATTGGAGAACTTCTACTAACAATACAAGGTTGTTTCCAGATCAGACTAATTTCTTTTCCTTTTACAAAGAATTTTTTTTGGTTTAAGAATTTATTCTGTAAATCAATGAATATTATTGGGCATCGAAGAAATAGCTAAAAGGACAAAGAACCTCTGGCTCCGGGCACATCTCTTTGACTTCACCATTCTCCCTGCATTAACATACGCCTCAGAGACCTGGGCCCTACGAAAAGCAGGGATGAGAATGCTATTCGGTCTCCCAGAGAGGAATCGAAAGAGCTATGCTTGGAATATCACGCCTCACTCAAGTGAGAGAAGGAATCTGGAGTTCTGACCTCCGTCGCTATTCCAGAATCAGGGATACTGTCTCGTTTGCCAAGGCATCCAAAATCAGATGGGCTGGACATGTAATGCGATTTGGAGACAACCGCTGGACTAGAGCCATTACCGACTGGATCCCACGGGATGTCAAAAGATCACGTGGCCGCCCACCTACAAGATGGTCAGACTTCCTTATAAAGACCCTGAAGGAACGGTTTGAGGCTCTTCATATTCCTGAATCAACCAGATGCCATTGGGCTACATTGGCACGTGATAGGGTCCAATGGAAATGTTACTGGCACCCGCTCGAGCAAATCGATGAATAACGGGATTCAAGTGATCAAGTGAAGAATTTATTTTCCTAACTTATTTATATAGGGTTTCAATTCTGGGAGAGTAAAAGAGATAGAAAGATCAAGTGTTTGGGTAAATAGTGTCCATCTCCACCTCCGTCAGTTAACAGTGATTAATAGTATGAACTAGAACCAGACAAGCTGGATTCATTTCAACTATACAAGCTGCATTCATTGTCCAAGACAAGTTACTGCCTCCCTCTAAACCTCCATTGAGAGCCAGAAAGTAGAAACAAAGATAGCACATTTGTCATGTAAAATTATTTTAAAGAGTAAGTGACTTATAATACGTGTGTGTTTGAAACAATACCTGGCACACAATAAGAAATTTATAAGAGTTAGCTAATTCCCCCATGATACTGCATGGGATTTAATTCAATGTAGTTGGTATTCTACCAAACATTTTAACAAGGTTGTGGTCCAGGATTATTTGGTCCTGCTAAGTTCTATTTGATGGGTTTCATCCTTCCTCACAGAACAATAGTTCACAAAAAATTTTCCTGGGCCAGCAACCTCAAATTTGCCTGGACTCATTAAAAACTCTTGATCCTAGGCCTCACCCACACAAATTGTAAGAGAAGGAAGAGAAAAGAGAGAGTAAGAGAAAGAGAGAAAAGAGAAAAAAGCACCTGCCATATAGGCAGGCTAGGGGAGGGAGAAGAGAAGTGGGGACATTGGTGGTGGGAAATGGGCACTCGTGGAGGAATAGGTGCTGAAACACTGTACGGCAGGAACCCAAACATGAACATTTTTGTAATTGTTTATCTCATGATGGTATAATAAAATATATTAAAAACTGAAAAAAATAACTCTATGAGTGGAGCCAATCTATTAAAACTAGCCCTCCATGTGATTCTGCTACTTCAGGCTTTATACCAACTGCCTTGAGTTCCTAATTCCAGCATTGTGTTTGCTACATTCCCTTGTTGTACATACAGTAGGTAATGTAACTTCATTATTTTGAAAGTTGTGTTTTTGCTCTCTATGCTCATCTACCTAATCTTTACTTTCAAATTTATTCAAATTCTCTGAAATCCTATAGTATGAGAATCATCTACTGTGTGGTAGATGGTTTCCTAATTACTCATTCTGATCATTTCTATCTCTTTTGAGGTTGGGGGTCTCACAAGCAGTGCTCAGGGAACCCAACGTGCTAAATGGGTCAGTGGGCTCTCAAGATATACAGCTACAGTGGTCTAATAATGGTGCGGGAAATCACAAGAGGCACCTCTGGGTAGTGATAGGTCAGGAAGAAGGAGAGGAGTGGTGGAGATGGGTAGTAAGGTGCCAGGGTTCAAAAGTTTCCTATCCTCTGAGCAATCTCCTTTCTCTCTCACTTTGATTTTTTAATCCCACGGTAGAGATTATTATTGAATTGGTATGGGTGTGTCTTGGCCACCGGTATTTCTAAACAAGAGTCTCGTAAAATCAAGGTTGGAGAGCACTTTTCTATATTTTTTCATCACAAGGGACTCTGAACATTCTCTTTCTGAACCTTTATGAGAACCAGTGTCTCCTTTGTACTTTAAATATTTTAGGTCATTGATAGCAATACTAATTCTAAAGTCCTATTTTACTCCCAGTAAGTTAGAATTTAAGTCTCACTAAGTGGTATTTTAATAAGTACCAAAGGTGATTATTTTCATTGTGGAAATTTGTGAAAAAAATAATACATCAAAAATGAATGAATGTTTATTATCTTTGCTAGTTTACTTTGCAAGACAAGAATACATTATTGAATTAAAAGTAGAATTATACCTCTAAGCTTTAATGTACTTTTTCTATCTTTAGCCATTAATTATAATGTCATAAACCAAATAATGATTCTATTTAGTTTCTCAAGATGAAAAAGTATGCAACTTGAATTTATGTCTTAAGAAAGAAAAAAAATCAGAGCAATTTTCACAAAAATAAAATCGTAGTTCCATAATAACCATGAAAGATTATTTGTTTACTTAGTTATAAAGAATGATCAAGTTAACTTACATTAAAATGCCTGCTATCCTGTGAAAACAAAAATTAAATTTGAATTATCATTTATTTTAAGTTAAAATTAATTTATAAAGTATAACCTTACTAGTTAATGATAATTAAGTAGCTATTAATTGTAACAAAAACAACATTTGTGAGGCTAAATCATTATTTGATAATAAATATTATAAAATCCAAATTACAACACCAAGGAATTTAATTTTTTCAAATTACCATAAAATTTGCACAGAGCTTCTCTAGAATTAATGAGAAAACTCCATGTGTTAGTAACATTGCAGTGTAACATCATGTATTTCTAATGCGTTAAATGTGCTTTTATCAATTAAATGCATAACTTTTATTACTCAGCTTCTAACAGTCATCTTGCTAAGTGACAAGAACTTCATTTGCTAGGTTACGTGATTTAATTTATTATTATAAAATGTATTCTGCTTTATAAATGCTTTGAATGGCTGAATTCATTTTACCAGATTTAGAACTCATTTGGAGAATATAGTTTCTCTGCTTTGCTTCAAACTTTAATCTTAATTGAGATCATTTGGCTGGGACAACACGCCATCTGTAGCCAGGCTTAAAGATCATGGTTACCTACAAATTTTAGATAAAATTTTTTCTCTTAAATTATTCAACAACTAAGACTGTGTCGTCTTTATAAATTTCGAAATAGGTCATTCTCAGAAAGTGTCATTTACCGTAGCCATTAAACATCAAAGTATAATGAAGACACCTTAAAAATAATTCATCAAAACTGTTCTACAAAAATCCAAATCTAAATGAAATACATGTAATATTTTTAAACAAAGAGAAACAACCCTCAGAATCATTTTGAAATCTTTCCATCTTACCTTTTTTTTTTTTTTTTTTCACAAATTCCCAACTTGTTCTCACCAAAAAGGATTTGAGACTTTCAGGGCTATTTCCCAACCATATTGTTGGGAAGATGGGAGATGTTGTAGGGAGATGCTTTTATTCAAGCATTCCTCTTTCAGATTTAACTCTCCCTTTTCTCATCCCAGTGATGCCTAATACAATGAACTAAGCAACTATAACTAAGTCCAATTTGCCTGCTAAAGCAATAAATACTTCTCCCATCCTAAATATGTTACCTGGGTATCATGACAAAATGCAAGCTAATATTTAATACCTAGGATGGAACCAGTAGTTTTGCAATTTATCATGTTCTCGGGTATTACTAGATCATGCTGGGTCACAGAACACATTTTGTAGGAAGAACCTGAACCTGAAAGATAGACCTTTTCTTTGCATCTTTGTTTTATTTTGTTTGTCAAAGTACTTTAGCATCTTTGCCATTTAGTACAAGGATTCAGTGCTTCAGGAATATAAAGATTTCTAATTTTAATGGTAAAGCTACTGAAAATGAACATCTGAGGAATGAATGCTAGAATCAGTGATTAAAGTAATATCCTGAGCTCATTTCTGTGCTGTTAAAAGGCTAATGAACAGGTTTATCTGGGTGTGAGAGATAAGGCAGTGGGTAAGGCCTTGCACGTGGTGAACCAGATTCAAACACTATCAAAGGTGATCCTCTATGGCCCTCAAACACTATCAAAGGTGATCCCTGAGTATAGTTGTCAATGTGACCCAAAAAGCAAAACAAGAAAACAGCTTAATCTTTAGTCTCATTTCTAGGTCTTCCATGTAATAGTATATCAAGAGTTTTCTGTATATGCTTTCCTTACCTAAAGAAACAAATCCAATAGAGAACCCAGCCAAAATAAAGACAAGTTAGGTGAAAAATAGTCTTGGAAGAGTAAAGCACTTAAACCATCAGTGAAGCCATGTGTTTGTTCTCAACAAACAACCAAACAATCCTTTTATTTTCTGTGTTGTAGAGCACCCACCCTGGGAATTATATAAGAATTTCTTCTAAAGTTCATTTTTGCTGCTCCCAACAGTGGAAATGTTTGCCAGACATCGAACTAATTTGCTAGAGCCTGAGAGTTCCTGTGTTATCTCACTTGACTCTCTCCAAGTTGCCAATTTCCTTTTGTTGATATTGCTTTCACTTGCCATTATTTGGCACCACATGGTGGGTGCTAAGTCATGGAGGGTAATTATATGCTTCAGTAGAAATTTAGATCCTGTATGCTCAGTAGAGTGTAAAAGCTGTCATGAAAATTTAAAAATAAAGACTCAAGCATGTGGCCTCTCAGAAGATCTACATGCAGTTTTTAAGATCAACATTTCAACAGAAGGGAACATTATCCAAGTGAGCAGCTTTTTTTCCTAAAAAATGCAAAATTAAATGTATCCAGGTTAGTATTTGATAGAATGTCTCCCCTCTCACAAAAAGGCCAAAAATGATATTCTAAATGTTCATTTGCCAAAAACATCCCTCACATATTCATAGTAACTCTTCATTTACCTTGCCATCCTCTTATTCAAAGGAAAGTAACCATTACTATCAATTTCATTCACTTGTTCAACATAGAAGTTTGTTGCTCAGCTGGTAGTTATGCTGAGCATATTGATATTTCTGAAAGGAAGAAATATTCCAAGTAGTACTCTTTCAGACATGACTTTGGTGTTCTTCAAATGAGTTCGATTTTAAGCATGGTATGTTTTGTTGCTCAAAGCAGTATCTGGAAGGGTGTCAAGATTTCACAAATCCTGTACAGAAGTACTCAATTTAAAACTTTGACATTTTCAGAAATGTGTAAGGGATTTAAGTCAAATTAAGTTTATTTTAAATCACTCTGCTTAACTGCTTAACCCTAGGGAAAAATGAAATAGAGAAAGAATTTTTTGACATCAGTGAAGAAGAATAGTCACTGCTGCATTGACATAAAGACATATGTAGAAAGAACAAAAGGAAAGGAGAAAAGGGTTACAATAAGAAATAAATCTAAAATTGAACTCATAAGTTAATAAGCAGAGCAGCAAATTTTCTTAATATACTTGATCCTAACTATAGTTCACTACTTATATTAATTCTGTGCCTCATTCTACCTATGAAATGCTCTTTTAACATAGGTCAATACATTAAATTTTGTTTCCACAAAAACTAAAAAGACAAAGCTAGTTGTTAGATTTGAAATTTGTTAGAATGGAGAATTAAATCAGAAATTAGAAAAATATACATTCTCCAAAAAAAATTATAAGCTGCATTTGAGAAACTGAGATAACTTTCTTAACAAAATTTAATTGTCCATATTTAAAAGTAAATTATAAGGGGCTGTAGCGATAGCATAGCAGGAAGAGCATTTGCCTTCCACATGGCCAACCTGGGTTTGATCTCCGGCATCTCATATGGTCCCCTGAGCACTGCTAAGAGTAATTCCTGAGTTCAGAGCCAGGAAGTAATCCCTGAGCATTGCTGGGTGTGACCCCAAAAGAAAAAAAAAAGTAAATTATAAATAATAGGAGAACAAACATGTCAATATAGTTCAAATGAATGACACCATCAGTTTGGGAAAGTAAGAAATATTGTGTATTAGATTTTCTCTTTAGGGGAAGCATCCTGAATGCCTGTTGGTATCTATGATCATCATCACATCGTTGTACCCCAGCACTACTGTGTTATTCAGAACTTAGAGTCATGAGGCATATATTTGGTGCCTCATGCATGCAAGGCATGACCTTTGGCCTCCAGAATAGATGTAGAAAGTGACTCATGTCTATGTTACACAAAGGATTATTGAGAAAATTATTCAACACAAAAACATACCTTTGAAAAGCAAATGCATATCTGATTTAATTATAGATTTGACCTTACCTTTGTATATATGTAAGAAAAAAGTTGAAAGTTAAGTAGTTAACAAACTTAAAGAGGCTCTTAGTAAGAAAGTTTTTTTCTGACTTAATAGTGGAAAAATCTTTAAATGTACTGTAGTAAATAAGTATCATAATTAGTTTTCACATATGTTGTATTTGAGTGAGGAGATTAGATTGGAAGTTAGTATTGAAGAGTAGTCTTTAAGAGAGAAGGAAAAGACACATAGAAATCAGTGGAATTAACATTGAAACTATAAAAACTATGTAACCTGGTGAGAGATTGGTTGAAAACTTTAATAGCATGAAAACAAGGTGTGTAGAAAATGAAATTCAAACTGTGATTTATGGTTTTAAGTCTAAAATATTAATAAAATGCTTTTTCTAAATATATGTATACAAATTAAAAATATACACTAAATAAAAATGTATAATCACTCTATCACTGTCTTCCTGTTGTTCATTGATTGCTTGAGTGGGCACCAGTAATTTCTCCATACTTCCTATCACAAGTAAGTGTAGCCCAAGGGCATCTGCTTGTTCCGGGGACAGGAAGAGCCTCAAACCATTCTTCAGGTCATGGAATTAAGGTCCATAATTGTTACTAGCTTTCGGCTTATCAAATAAAACATGGGCAGCTTGCCAGGCTCTGCCGTGTAGGTGGTTTACTCTCAGTAGAAGGCTCTTATCTTTAAGGATTTACTGATGAAGGGGAAAGATCAGGTTTTCTCTTGGGTGGCGCTCTGAGGAACTATGGAGTCTGGATGTTGAGAATGACTGACCTCATGATGTGTGGGTTGCTCTGGCTTCTTGCTAGGCTTCCTGGGATGACAGGTACCAGTTAGAACCTGCCTAGAACTGTATAGAGTATAAATGTGAAAGATCCTGGGAAGGGCCTGGTCCTAAAATCAGTACTATTTAAGAATGTCGCACGGCAGCCTCTGCTCCCGCATGTCGACAAAGCTGTGAGTCGACAAAGCTGTGGGTCTCTCTTCTGGGGTAGCTGGCATGGAGGTGGAGGAAAGGGCAGAGGAGCCCAAATCTCCGCTCCAAGTCCGCCAGTGTGGCCCCTCCCCACATTTTATATTATAAAATGTATAATATATAGATAAATATGTTTTCCTATTTCAATTCATACTTTAAAAGATTTTTTATTAAATGATGATTTGTATCCCTTGAACTATCCCAGTCAATTCTTAAATTATGTTTCTCCCAGCACATAGCTTTATTATTTTATTGAGATAATGGTGAATTGTAAGAGTATAAATCTATGTATGTCTTAATAGGCACATGCATACACGCAACATGCATACCACTAACCTTTTACCACACTCCCTTATAGCCTTGCTGTCCTTCAGCTACTCCTCCTTCACTCGACTAGCACCATTAACAATTCTGAGCAGGGATTTGTTATCTTGGGATAGTATCCTGTTGCAGGACTCCTCTAAGAGCCACTGCATCTGCTCTGAATTGCCTCCTGCAAATCACTTCGTAGATAAAGGGATAGTCTAAATGTGGCAGTTTATCTGACCAAGTATTCTGTACTAGCTGGTATAAATATTCTCTCATGCTACCACAATCATCGTGGGACTAGCTAGATCTTACCAGCATATTTGCCTGGCCACGTTGGATCCCTAAGTAATTAGACCAGAGAGAAATGCTGTTTGCCTCCAAGCAAGCAAGCATGGCTCCCTGATAACTCAAAGGCAACTAAAATACAAAACTACTACCGTGAAGTAGATGAGACTTGTGAAGGCTTGGAGAAATATTTAACTGGCATTAGTATTAGTCTTTGGTACAGAGACATGCCATCTCAGAAACCCCCTTCTCTACCCTATAAAGGCTTTTTCAGGCAGATCTTGGCTCAAGACATTAGCATATAAAAAGACATTAGGTGAGGTACTGGGAGAAATTACCTGAGGGCATTTGACCCTCCCTGCCAGGAGAAGTTACATTTAGCTTACAGCTCCTCCCAGCTCTGCTAGGAGGCTTTGAATTAGCTCTGGGTCCTTGTAAACAACCAGAAGGTCTCCTGAAGTTGCTACATTTATATAGAGCTATTTTCCAGTTTTCATCTCTACATAGCCCAGCCCATCCTGGGCTGGGCTGGGGAGTTTGGGCAGATTTCTAGCTAAAAAATAAGCTGCAAGAAGAAAGAAGCTCTCTTTTTTCCCCCTTTTTGCCATTTCGGCTTCCCTTGGCATTTTGCTTCTCTGTCCGCTCCATTCTCTGTTGGGCCTCAACACGTGGTGGCAGCCATCTTGGCCTACACCTGACTGGGGCCTAGCTGGGAACCCAGAGTCCGGAGTTTTCCCTGCTCTTGGATTGTATATTGGAACCTGTGATAGTAAAGTCCTTTTAAAAAATGCATCGGACGGGGAAAAGGGGACTCTCATACATTGTTGGTGGGAATGTCGACTTGTACAACCTTTCTGGAAAACAATATGGACATTCCTCCAAAGACTAGAAATTGAGCTTCTTTTTGACCCAGCCATACCACTCCTGGGAATATACCCTGGGAAGCCAAAAACACACAGCAGAAACACAATCCGCACTTTTATTTTCATAGCAGCACTATTCACAATAGCCAGAAGCTGGAAACAACCAGTATGCCCGAGAACTGATGACTGGATAAAGAAACTGTGGTACATATACAGAATGGAATACTATGCAGCTGTCAGGAAAATTGAAGTTATGAAATTTGCCTATAAATAGATGGACATGGAAAGGATCATGTTGAGTGAAATTAGTCAGAAGGAAAGAGAGAGACATAGAATGACTGCATTTATTTGCATGACATAAATATATCAGGTCATCTTACCAAAAGTGGAAATTACCACAAATGTGTGGGAGTCAGAGGTTAGGTAAAATAGAGAAGGGAAGATGTGTGAGTAACTGTCAAAAGGGCTAATACCAACATAGAACTGAGTATTAAATACAGGCAAAAAATGCACATGATGGCTTCTAAGTGTATGTAGTACAACCCACAATGTGTAAGAGAAGGAAAAGAGAGAGAGGAAGAGAGAAAAGAGATAAAGAACCTGCCATTTAGGCAGGCTATGGGAGGGGGAGGGAATTGGGGACATTGGTGGTGGGAAATGGGCACTGGTGGAGGGTGGGGTGCTGGAACACTATGTGGCTGAAACCTCCAAACATGAACAATGTTGTAATTGTATATCTCACTATCACTATCGCTATCTTTCCGTTCATCATCTATTTGCTAGAGCGGGCACCAGTAATATCTCCATATGTCCTGTATCATGCTAGTAGAACCCAAAGGCATCAGCTTGCTCCAGGAACATAAAGAGCCTCAAACCTTTATATTAGGTCATAGGAATGACCTAATATAAATGTTACTGGTATTTGGCATATTAAATATGACACGAGCAGCTTGCCAGGCTTGCCGCGATATCTCACGGAGGTATAACAAAATTTTTAATAAAAAAAAAACTGCATTGGATTTCTGAGTCTTCAACCATTCCCCGCGGCTTTGGAGGTAGAAGGGAACTTCGTTTCCCTGCAGCGTCCCCCGACAGTATCCCTTCCCATGCTTTACTTTTGTATATTCCACAATGTGTGTGTTCATCTGGTATTTGTAAATCTAACTTATTTTGCTTTAGGATGACCAACACCAGTTACGTTCAGGTTGATAAAAATATTTCATTTTAGGAAACTAAAGCAATAAAATACCAGATAATGTATTTGCCTTGCATGGGGTAGTCTAGATAAAATTTATGGTCCCCGAGCACCACCTCAGAGTGATCTCTGAATACTGTCAGATAGCACCCAAAAAAAAAACAACAATAAAAAACACAGAAAAAGATATTTCATTTTTTCCCTAATAGCTGAGTAATATTCTATTGTGTATTTTTACTATATCTTCTATACTCATTGATAATTCTATATCTTATCTATAAAAATTGCACTGCAAAGAAAAAAGGCTTTATAGTCCTTTTTAGAATTAATGTTTTTACATTCATTGGTTAATGTTTAGCAGAGGAATTTATGGATAATATGATTTGATCTACTTTTAATGATTTTACAAATCTCTACACTGCTTTCCCAAGAGGTCAGAATAATTTGCATTTGTACCAAGAACCTATGTGGAATCGTTTTCCTTATACCCCTCCAGCACGTCTATTTCTGGCTTTTCTAATGCAAGCCTTTCTCAGAGGTATCAGAAGTAGCCTTTGGTTACTTTGACTTATATTTCCCCTTATAATGAATGACAATCGTAAAGTAGCATGCATGTGTAGACATCTTTGTGACTTATTAGGGGAAATGTTTGTTCAACTATTCTCCCCCATTTTTATGGCATTGTTTGCTTTCTTTTTTTAATTTTATTGATATTTTTACAGATCTTGGTCATTTTAAATTTGGAATTCAAATGTTTTCTTCTATTAAATAGGATGCATTTCCATTTAAATCATGTTATCTTGCTCTGTACAAAGTCTTTTTGGTTTAATTCAATCCAGTTTGTTTATTTTAGCTACTATTTTTCTTACCACTAAAATCAAATCCCCAGAGACTTCATTGATGCAATTATCCTGAAGTGTTTTCTTCAATGCAATTTATATTGAGAGGGGGAGTGGGCTAATATCCAACTTGTTAATCTATTTAAGGTTAACATTTATACCTGTTGTGAGTCAGTGATCCAATGTCAAATATTTTTTGATTTTGCATGTGGCTCCCCAGTTTTCCTATTTTCTGTAGAATTTTTTCCTTATTCATTTATACTGTCAGGGCCTTACTCATAAAGTAAGTCTCCATATATATGAAGATTTACTTCTGGACTCTTGAGTTTATTTTGTTAGTCCATGTATCCGCTTTTACTCTAGGGTAGTAGTAGTTTTATTTCTATGGTTTTGCATTATATGTTAAAGATGGGGGTATAATGCCTATCTTATTTTTCCTTAATACTGCTTTGGTGATTTGAGAGTTTCATAATTTCATAGAAATTTATTTTGTTTATTACCTGAAAAATAACTTTGGTAGTTATTTCAATAAATTTATGCAATGATTTTGGAGTAACTCTGACAATTCCAAATAAAACAAAGGAAGTATACATACTGATGTTTTTTGTTCTTTGTTTTAGATATTATCATAAAATAAACAGAGACTTAACACATGAGAATATTAAGCATTTGTCATAATAAAAACTAATTCTTATCAGTACAACTTTCAAAAAAGGTTTTTAAAAATGTATGCAAATGTGACATACTTTGTTCTTCCCTTTTGGGTAACATTATATTAATCAAATTCTAAAGTAAAAAATAATACAGAAGTATGTCTTTTCTTGAATGAATGTTTACTAGAAATTTTAACACTTATAAAACTGGTGCTTAACACAGTATTTCCCTTAGAAAATCTGTGATAAATTTAAAATCTAAAGTGTCCAGTCAAATACACAACCTGTGAGCAATCTTCCATTAGTGTGGAAAGAGAAAAAACATGGAAATGTAAGTATAATTAAGATGTATTTGCTCCACATAATCCAAGAAATAAAGTTTTGAGATAAATAAAAAGAAAGGAAAATAAAACCACTAGTTATTTAATCCCGAAATTGTTATAGTCATTATGAGTGACACCGCATGTATATTGTCACAAATCTTCACAGAAAATTTGCAAGGTAGGTATTTGTATCACTTTTAAAAATTTGGCAGTAGAGACAGAAAGCTTAAGAAATGTATCCAGGGACACAGAAAGATTAAGTGAGAAACTGCACTGTGTCCAAGTTAAACTGACTTCAAGGCCAGTTCAATTTCTCATATATCACATTACCTTTAGTTTGAAGGCTACGAGTGAAGAGTCTGATAACATATGCTTCCAGAGACAAAAGTAACACTAGCAAAAACAACTTAAGACTTGGCTGGTTGCTCAACAAACTTGTATTTAAAAAAAAATCAAAATATAAATCAATATGCACTATTTTTCTGAAGGAAAATCTAATAATTGAGATTCTGTAAATTATTTTTATAATAATACATAGAAATTATTTTAAGAGAAAAAATATTCATAAAAATTGGGGGGTATTTTGGTTTTAGGGCGGAGTCGGGGCACATGCACAGCACTCAGGGTTTATTCCTGGCTCTATGCTCAGGGATCACTCCTGTCAGGGCTAGGGACCATATATGGTGGTAGTGATCAAACCAGGATTGGAAAGATATAAAGTAATCATCTTAACATCGTGTCTATTTCTCTGGTCCCCAAACAAAAGTTTTATAAGAAATGTTCATGACTGCCTGCACTATTGGATTTGGCCTTTTGTTTTGCTTGAAAAACAAATGAACAAAGATCCCAGCTGAATTATGCTGTAAATATATAATGTACAATCAATCACTTAGCTCTTCAGCCTTCTTCCTATATTTTTGCTTAAGAGAATCAGCAACAATATTGTCAAATTAAGAAAAAAACCACGTACTATTTCAGTAACATACATAAGAGTATTGAAAACAACTTGACAATTCTTATATTAAACTATATTGAAATAATTGCTGTTTACTCTAGTGTTTCTCTTCTTTTCCATTGAGAAACTAGCATAAGAAACTTCTGCTTGCGTGTCCAGAGCTAGAAACTCATTATGACAGCAAGCCCGCAAGGCAGTGCTGGGAACCAAACTGTGAAATTGTGATTCCTCAAGTGGAGTGTGCGAAATACTATATACTGCTAGTTTTCTAATGGATTGAACCACACAATCACAGCAAATAGAAAACCCTGAAGGTTGGATCTCTGTGAGTATTTATTTTAGCAGATTAGAAAACTAACCAGAGAGGAAAATATACTGAAAGAATTCCCTAGATGCTAGATGACTCTCCTTACATTTACTTTTTGTTGATCTTTGACACTGAGTTGACTATTGCTTTATATTTATTTTTTTCTAAATAATTCATTTGGACAGAATATGAGAGAATACTGTAGAATATGTACATTTAATTTTGCAAAAATTAATAATAAATTAGGTCTTTAGTTGTTTCTCCTCTTGGATAAAAGAAGAATTAGGTAAAATCTACTAAATTTACATGAAAATTATATAATAAAATAGTCTAAAACCAATACTTTTTTCTGTTGAGCTTATACCTCACAAATGGAATTATGAAGCTACATAACAATTTAATGCATGCTGCAATGCTAAATAGTGAACAAAACTCTGATACGTTATATCAAAGAAGCTCATAGCAAGTTATGAAAGCCTATACTATATGACATAAAAAGTCATATAATTTATCTGATATAGTGTAATTTTTGCTTTTTTAGGTCACATCTGGTGATGCTCCTGGAATACTTCCCCTGGCTCTGTGCTTAGGAATTACTCCTAGAGGTGTTTGGAATACTGTCTTTAGAGGGTCATATGGGATGCCGAAGATCGAACCTGGATCAGCAGCATGCAAGGCAAACACCCTATCCAGGGTACTATTGCTTCAGTCCCTATCTAATATAGTATTTACTGGAGGGTTAGAGCTAGTGTAAAGGAAAAAAGAGTTTAAGAAACTTCTTGGGAAACTTCTGAAATGCGTGCCCTGTTGTCAGGTTCTCTTATGGCTGTGGTGCTATTGTAATTGTATGCCATACAATTCTTATAGCTGAAATATTCATTTAAGGAATTTCTATAAATATCTGAGTGCTAAATTTTCCTTTTTTTTAAATAAGAGAATCTTCTTGTAGGACATAGGTGTACATAACTATTTTTCAAAAGGAGTAGGCTTTGAATCTTAACAGTGGTAGAGCAGTTTTTTGATAATATTTACAGTATACCCCCTATAGAAAAATCTCAGTTTTTGCCACATTTTTTTAAACAACATGTTTATTCCAATGTCACTCCCTGGGGCAAAAAAGTGTATGGTTGAGCAACTAGTCAATTTTGTATCATCATATACTTGAGTCTCTCTTCAGTAAATTTTTTTTTAAAACAACACATTTTTCTGCTTTTGCTCTGTATACAAGATATAAAGCCTAATATATCATATTTCTTGCTGCTTTCACTTCTTGAATAAAATCCATCTTTGTCTAATAAAGAAATTAATTAGTTAAAAGACAGCCCAAGACTATATTTGGATATATGCTGAGTAAGGAAGATACTTAAAGAATTCTTCAGCCCCTCCCTATGGTACTCAACAGAAGAAAGAAGTTTCCAGAAAAGTTGTGACTTTCAATGTTTGCAAAGTACAGTAGTGATATATTTTGTATAGCAGCAGTCATGGATACAATAAATTAAAGCATCTTAAGATTTTTGCATTGATGTTATTCTTTGAATTTTATTATCAATGTTATGTGTTTCAATTATGGTAATATTATAGAAATATTTGGGGATAGTGGCCAGAGTGATAGTACCACGGGTTTTGCCTTGCATAGTATATTGATCAAGCTTTTGCCTTGCATGTGGCAGACTTGGCATTGATTATCAGCACCCTATATCACCGTACCAGTCCTTTAGTATCACCAGGAGTGATCTCTGAGGATCAGGTGTGGCCCAACACCCCAGCACCCCAAGTAAGGGAAATATTTGGGATATATATATATATATATATATATATATATATATATCCCAAATATTTCCCATATTTGGGATATATATATATATCCCAAATATATCCTATATTTGGGATATATATATATATATATATATACACCCCAAACATTTGGGGGATATACATAAATCTCCCAAATACATCCATATTTGTATATATATATGTATATATAATGAGCTTCAGTGAAATTTACATGAATTTGGTTATAAAAATTTATTTCAGTCATAATAAATGTGGTCCTTTTTTCCTGACGTTTTGGCAGCCTTGCCAGGATGATGCATTTATTTATTTATTTATTTATTTATTTATTTATTTATTTATTTATTTATTTAAACTTCCCTGTGTCAGTGGCTGGTTTTCCTTACCTATCCTGTAGAACTGCTAGCTGTTTCCTTTGCTCTCTTGTATTTTATTACTATTCCTAAAATCAACAATCTCCAAGTTCATTTCACGGTTTTTTAAATTTCTATCCCATAGAAATTAATTTCTATTCCTATGCCTCTTGTTTTTCCAAATTCCATCTCTATGTACGTTAATTATAATGCAATATTTTCAGGTAAACTTCTTTTTAAGTACTGATACTGTGCTTCCCAATTGTATATTTTTATTTTGATGTGTACTGGGATATTAAATTTAATTTATCCAGCAAATGAACTCATTATCTATGTTCTAAACCAACTCATCTATCCTCATTTTCCTGTTTCTGTTAAAGATGTACTTTTTATACACTTCAAGCTTAGGAATAATTTTCCTTACCATGTAGAATTCCCATATGCTTTACAGTCAAAGTGCGTGAATTCTTACATTTTCTCTGAAATGTTCTCTCATCCATCTTCAATTATGTTTTCTCTTCTTCATTTCTATTTCAACATTTGATTAACTCTTTCCAGAATATTGCAAGAGTCATTTGTTATTTTTCCTACTTCTGAAAGTCTTTTAAGTCTGTAAAAGTACTTTATGTTAATATGTTCATATGCTCAAACTGCCCAAAGATGGGTTATTTTTGGTCAAAGCAAAATAATTTCTCTAAAGAAAGGATGCAAAAAATAGATTTTGCATTTTCTACACATTGCTATGTAAGAATTTTAAAGAATGTTGTGCATACAAATCAAATGTAAATCATGGACTATTCTAGCAAAAAATATTATGTGATTTTTTGAGTTCTGAGTAGTTAACTGTATGCAGTTCTGTATCTTACTGCATTTCTGTTTATTATCTTCCTAGGCTTCTTTTTAGAACACATCTCGAAACCCAACCCATATATAAGATTATATTTGCATGAGTTTTTTATATTTTTCAGTCATTTATATATTTATAAATATATATATATATATATATGTTTTATATTCTCTGCTTCTGTCTCTCTGCCTCCCTGTCTTTCGGTCTCTCTCTGTCTTTCTCTCTCTGTGTCTCTCTGCCACACCTGGGACTCAGGTTAATCCTGCATCTGCACTTAGTGATAATTGTGGGAAGATTTGGGGGACGATAGGGTTGCTGGTGATCCAAATCAGTCAGCAGTTGGCAAGGCAGCACCCCTATCTGCTGTACTATCAGTCAAGCTTGTATTGTTACTAACACTTTAAGTTTATTATGTCATGATAGTTTCTCATATAGAATATGTTTGAATCACCTTATAGCACTTAATGATCTCGAATAGCATTTCACATGCATTTGGTGTTCAGTAGCTCCTGTTTAATTGGAATGGTTCTAATTAATTGAGTCCACACAGGCAGGTTATCCACTAGTAAATGAGTTCATAATTAATTTTTGTGGTATTTTTCTCTAAATTGGAACAGCTCATATTCTCTTTAGAATTGGCCTTTAGGAAATGTTTGTGTAATTTCAAATATCAAGCTCTGCCCTATTGCTAAATAACATCAGATTTCAAGTCAACTTGATGGTTAAGATTAAAAAGGGAAAACAAGGTAGTGATAAATATGAAGGTTGAACCCACCCACCCTAGTTTTCTAATAAAAAATTCTAAATTCTTAAAAATGAAGGGTATTGGGATTCATTGATTTGCTTGAGCAGGCACAAGTAACGGCCCTAATCATTGGGAATGAGGTCTATCATTGTTACTGTTTTTGGCATATCGAATACACCACGGGTAGCTTGCCAGGCTCTATTGTGGCTCTGGTTCCATCCCAGGGGGCCCAGTTTTTTTCAATGTCAGACCATCAACCATCCAGTGTCCACAGGGCAGAGCCCTGGGTATAGAAAAAGCCTGTGTCCTGTCTGCCACCTGCTGACGTAGCCAGGGCACCACAGCCACACCTGCAATACCTCGAGGAGCAGGAACTAACCCCAAAGATTTTAAATATATATCAGTTCCACTAAATAATTTATTCATCTTGGTGACTAATACATTACTCTAACCAGATGTGTCTGTTTAAAATTAATTTTAATGTTTATTAACACCCACAGTACTTAAAATATTTCTAGGAAACACTTAAGGACCAGAGTGAGCCCAGTCAGGAGTATGACTGAGCATGGAGTAATCCATGAGTACTGCAGGTCTTAAAATACCTGCATACATTCAGGTCCTTATACTGAAATGCCTGACAGTTGGCCAAGTATCTCTTATAGTGAATCCCTTAACACAGCTTGATAGTGTATCTATCAGCAACTTTTTCCCAAAGGCATAAATTTGCTTCATATCCTGATAATTCTCACAATGTTTTGAATTACTATTATTGTTATTATTTTATGTATGTTATGCTATTCTGTGATTACTGGATTTTGCTGTTTCTATTGTTAACCCTTCATCAGGAAAATAGTCATTGCACACTGAAAGCTTATATGATGGTAGTGTTTTTAGCAATAAATTATTAAGTATGCATATAACTTTAGATAAAATACTATTGAATTACGTTGTAATATATACTATATGATAGTATATGATATATTTCATATTGTAGTATTCTTAATAGACTATAAATATAAGGATAATTTGCAAATGCATTGAGAAATTAAAAGTGTGAAAGATGTCTGAAAGAACTGAGACTAGGACAGAACCTCTTCTCAGCCTCTCGGGCCTTGATCTTAACTCAAACAATCCACTTTACCTTAGTAATGGTAATAGTATGTTTTCAAGGCTCCTAAGCCCTCAATTGACTATTTTACATACCGTGGTGACACATATTGGGTTAGACCTGCTCTGGGCATATGGGAAAAGTCCATGTGAGACTTTTTGGAAGACTGATTTCATCTGGTTCTTGAGAGGAGAATTATACCACATTGTGGTAGTGGTCTCCAACTGGCCCAAAAGGTTCTTACTATATGTTTATAAGATTCACCTCAGCAGAAACCTCAGGAAATTTAGACAACATTAATTATACAAAAGTTCTTCAGGATCCTCTAGATGGGAACATCTAGGACTGTATAGCTATATAGTGAGGTTTTGTGTGGTGTGATGTACCTGTCCTGTCTTCTGTTGTGTTGGTTTGCAGGATGAAAGAAGTTTCTCAGGTAGATCCCCTTTAAAAATTATTTATTTGAGATTATATTTATACTTATTTGATATTATTTATTTGAGAATAAATAAATAGATTGGTTAATATGAGAGAGAATTAAGTGAAGGAAGAGAAAAAACAGCAGTCAAGACATAGAAGGTTTGGGGGCCAGAGCGATAGTACAGGGGTAGAGCCTTGCATGTGGCTGACCCAGTTTCAGTCCTCAGCATCCCACATGGTCCCCTGAGAACAGCTAGGAATAATTCGTGAGTGCAGAGCAAGGAATAACCTCTGACCATTCCCAGGCATGAGTGACCCAAAAAAAAAAAAAAAAAAACAGACATAGGGTGTTTAAGCAAAAAGAAGAGATTTCTAAAATAGAGAAAACCTATGTGGAACAGCTTGACATTTTGACTGGCTTTTTAAAAACTGTACCGAAGATAGCTCTCTTTGAAGTAGATACCTGGGTAATCAAAAGTTCAAGACCAGGAACATACACTACCAATTTTTTAAAGTTTATGCTATATTTTCCTTTTCATGAGATATTCTAGTTTTATTTCCTTTTGCTACTTTAACTGGAAATCCTCTTCACTTTCATCTTATTATCCTTATCCAGACCAATTTGGATTCTATCAAGGCAGTTTCTTCCTAGTAGGAGACCTTATTCTGAAAGGATATCCTGCTCATCAGTTTCAAAATTTATAAGGGCTCCCCAGCTCCTGGTCCTTAAAACACAATGGGGGTTCTTCTAGTAACCCCCTTGGGTTTCTTTGCCACTCATGTATGCACAAGTTCATCAGCCACACCCTTTATTTCCTTCTTGGTTATCCTGATGACTTTGTTGGTATCACGCAGATTAAGACCTGATTTCTGTCTGGCTGCTTGTAATTTGGGTCACAGAGAAATAGCCTGTGGCCCATTTTGCCATAAAAAGTTAAATGAAACTTCCAATTTTCATTTCCAATCATCAGTAATTTTCCAAAATTCTGTAGGACATCCTGTTTTAGATGTAGATGTATGCATTTCTATAATTATATAGACACATAAACAAGTACAGTTGCAGGTATAGGCAAAATGCAGACTCAGGAATATATGTGTATGTATATATATATAAATATATATGTATGTAAATTCATAGATGAAAATGACCTGCATGTAAATTCATAGATGAGAATGACTTGCATGTAAATTCATAGATGAAAATGACTTGCAGAATAACTATGGAAATACGTTTTCTTAGGCTTATGGTATGGAAAAAAAAATGAGCATAGCAAAGGTTAATTTGCAAAGACTTTCTGAATCAGCCATAATGAACAGAAACTTTTCCAGACTCAGACGTCTGCAACATCAGCCCATCTGTATTCTAGTCCCCACCTGGAAATGTATGCATGAAGAGGCTTGCCTGGCCAGAGTAATTGTGAAAAGCAGAGCCAAACGTCCGTCAGAACAAACGTCATATTATGACCTGTTTTTTTTTTAATTAATTTTAAACTTTGCCAGGAATCGTTCCTGCCTCAAAGACAACGATTTGATCTCAAAGTCAAAATATGCATGTTCTGGTTCAACAGGATGCTATTTTTTTTTCTATTGATAAAAGATCACTTGATCCAACAATTTACAAATTATAACTATTCTTAGGGGAAGTGACAAAGCAGTAAATGAGTGTTTTCTTTCTCTCTCTGTCTCTCTCTCTCTCTCTTTCTATCTCTCCCCTTCTGTCCTTAATCCTCTAGAAACTCCGATATTTAAACTCTGAAAAAATAAAGTTTTATATTTTCCTCCCTGAATCTTTAGTGCTTTGCTTATTTGTGGGTGGGAGGACGGCAGTCAAAGGTCAGGTTTGGGTCACACCCCTGGGATACTTAAGGGCTGTTATTGACTCTGCTCAGGAATGATATAGGCTTGACCCTTGGAAGTATGCATGAAACTAAACTCAGTGCCAGGAATCAAACCAGGGTTGTGAAGTCTTATAGAACATCAGACCTAACTTCTGAGTCCAGCATTCTTACTGTGGTATTCTTACCATTGCTATTATGATTGAAGTTTTGGTTCCGTGTGATAACAGTGTTTGTTGTTAGTTTAGGTAAAAAAAAAAAGTGGTTCACAGGCTATGCTTCACAACATGCTGTTTTAGTTAATGATAATTCTTTGACTGTTTCAGTTACCTGAATATATATACGTATATATGTATATATGTATGTATGTATATATGTATATATACACACATATATACATACACACAAATATATATTAAATGTATACTACTCACACATACATATATATTAAATGTGTACATACATATAACGTATATGTATCCATCATTATATACATATTCAGGAGTAAATTTTGTTATTCCATTTCCTTTTTTTCTTGTAGAGACTACCTTTTGATTATCAATAATTCATATCTTCAAATTAATATCTCGATTAGAAAATTACAGAATTTTTTAATTTAAAACGCTTAAAATTGTTTGCTTATATTTATTGTAGCTAAGGTAACATGGTTGCAATAGTGTTTACTGTTATGGCACCATAATTCTGTGCTTCTACCACAACCCAAGATCTTCTACCACTCTACTGATTTCTCTCTTCGTCAGTCTCTTTCTCCTTACCCCAATTCTTGGTTATCACAGCACTAAGCTCAAAGTCCAATGGTATGTCCACATTATCATCTATTCCCTTTCTTTTGCTCCTTACCTTCTTTCCTCCCTGCTTGCCTGCCTATCTTCTTTCCTTCCTTCCTCTCTTTCCTTCCTTTGTTCTTTTCTTTCTTTATTTCTTTCTCTTCATTGTTTTTCTCTTTCTTTCTTATAAAGGGTGACATCATCTGGTATTTGCATTCTCCTTACGTACTTCATTTAACATGGCATCTTTAACTCTACAAATTGTAGAGAAAGGTAACACTGCATACCTTTTATCTCTGATAAAATTCCATTGTGCATACATTCCAAAAATCTTTATATACTCATTTGTAACTGTACATGGACTGTTTCCATAACTCAATTTTTGTAAATTATCTGGCAATAAAAGTAGGTGATGGTTTTTAAGATGGATGCCAAAGACAGAAATATAGAGTTTTATGGGAGTTTTATATTTTTTGAGGGGGGTGGTTGGGGCCACATCTGACCATACTCAGTCTTACTCCTTGCTTTGTCAGGAATCATAACTGATGGATTTCAGGGGACCATATATGATGCCAGAGATTGAACCAGGGTTAGCCATATGCAAGGTAAATACCTTACCTACTGTTCCTACTGCCTTGGAAAATATGCTTTTAATTTTTTGAGAAGTTTTTATGTGATTTTCATAAAATCTGCAGCAAATAACATTTCTACTACAACAAATGAGGGTTATTCTCTGCACATCCCAGCCAACATCAGTCATTTATTCTTTTTTATTATTCTTAATATAGGATATTCTTATTGGCATAAAGTAATATCTTGTCATTTTTATTCCCATGGCTTTGATAACATGTGATAAATACATTGTCATAGGCAGATTGTCTATAAATGTCTTCTTCAAGGATGTGGCTGTTAATCTCACTTTTTTTTTGCTTGTTTGTATTTGGACCACAACCAGAGATGCTATGCATTATTCCTGGCTATGCAATCAGAAATTATCTGTGAAGCTTGGGAAACCATATAGCATTCTGGGAATCGAACCTGGGGCAGTCATGTCAGAAGCACACCCCTACTCAAGGTACTACTGATTTTGCCTGGAATTTGCCACATTTGTAATGAGTTTTATTTGCTATTGTGAGTTTTGAGAGTGTTTTATATACATATATTATAGCCTTTTATTATATTGATTCCCTTTAGAATCTCCCCACATACACTTTGGTAGCAGGTCTCACATTAATGTAGGATTTAATCATGAAAGTGTAACATGAGACAATGATTAAAAAGCAAAATTAAGTGAGTGCTATTTCAGTTATACATTTTTATTTCTATATAGAAGTGATTTATTCTGGAAAGTTATATAATCCTTATTTATAGTTCTTACATTTCTAACTTTGTTGTGAGCATTTGTTCACAATTTAATTAATCATAGACCTCTTCACTTTTAAAATCATAGTAATTATTGTAAATAATGACACGAGCATAGAACTGAGCACATAAAGTGGGCAAAAGGATATACATGATAACCTCTAAATGTATGCAATGCAGTCCACAATGTGTAAGAGAAAGGAG
This sequence comes from Cryptotis parvus, assembly GCA_021461705.1. NCBI lineage: Eukaryota > Metazoa > Chordata > Mammalia > Eulipotyphla > Soricidae > Cryptotis > Cryptotis parvus. The sequence goes on from JAJIBD010038513.1 coordinate 83,388, forward strand.
AGAGAGATAAAGAGAGAGAGAGAGAGAGAGAGAGAGAGAGAGAGAGAGAGAAGTGAAAATTGCCTACCATAGATACAGGCTCGGGGGAATCAGGGGACATTGGTGGGAAACAGGCACTGGTGGAGGGATGGGTGCTGGAACACTGTATGACTGAAACCCAAATATAAACACTTATGTAACTATATATCTCACAGTGGTATAATAAAAAATGTAAAAAAAAAAATCATAGCACCTGAATCCATATTTACAATAACAGGTCAAAAAATAGTACAACTGTTTGCAATTTGTTTTTTTTTGTTATAAATTTAGTAAAACCCAATTTATTTATACTCATTTTTAAGGTGTTTTTATTCAATTTATTTATTTATTTATTTTTGCTTTTTGGGTCACACCCGGCAATGCTCAGGGCTTTCTCCTGGCTCTGCACTCAGGAATTACTCCTGGTGGTGCTCGGGAGACCATATGTGATGCCGGGGATAGAACCCTGACACGCCTGGGCCAGCCGTGTGCAAGTTAAACACCCTACCCGCTGGGATAAGGCTCCGGCCCCTATACCGCTTTTAATGTTATTTCAAAGTAGGATTTTAGGTTGTCACACACTTTAGCAGAAATATTTAAATATGACAATACCAAATTAAAAGTGGGGAAATAATGTTGTAGAAAAAGGAAGAAATAAAGCAAGAGAAAAAAATTAGTTGACCACAATTTAAGTGGTTTGATTTTTAGTTTTAAGAATTTTAGTTGGGGGAAACAAATGAAAATGAAGACATCAACTATAAGAACTTGTTGGACACGGCAAAAGCCAATTAAGAGGGAAGTTTACAGCTCTGCAAGCATTCATCAGGAAACAAGAAAGGGCCCACAAAAAATAACATGACTACACAGCTGAAGACATTAGAAAAAGACCAACAAAAGGAGCCCAAACCAGGCAGAATAAAGGAAATAATAAAACTTAGAGAGGAAATCAATGAGTTGGAAACCAAAAAAAAACAATCCAGAAGATTAATGAAACCAAGAGCTGCTTTTTTTGAAAAAATAAACAAGATTGACAAACCATTGGCAAGACTTGTAAGAACAGGGAAAGAGAGAACCCACATAAACAGAATCAGAAATAAAAATAGTGACATCACAACAGAAAGCAAAGAAATCCAAAAGATCATTAGAGACTATTTGAGAGCCTGTATGCCGAAAAACATGAGAATCTAGAAGAAATGGATAAATTCCTGAAGTCCTATAACCTCCCACGGCTAAAACAAGAAGACCTCCAATACCTGAATAAGCCTATCATCATTGAGGAAATAGAAACAGTAATTAAAAATCTGCCCAAACACAAAAGCCCAGGTCCAGATGGATTCACTAGTGAACTCTACCAAACCCTTAAGGAGGACCTACTCCCAGTCCTTTTCAAGCTCTTCCAGGAAATAGAAGGAACAGAAACATTACCAAACAGCTTCTACGAGGCACATATCACCCTGATACCCAAAGCAGGGAGAGACAACACAAAGAAAGAAAACTACAGACCAATATCCCTGAGGAACACGTATGCTAAGATCTTCAACAAAATACTAGCAAACAGAATTCAAAGAATCATCAAGAAGATTATACATAATGAACAAGTAGGATTCATCCCAGGAATGCAAGGATGGTTCAATATTCGCAAGTCAATCGACATAATATAGCATATCTATAAAAGAAAAATAAAAACAATATGATCCTATCAATAGACGCAGAGAAAGCATTTGACAAGATCCAGCACCCGTTCATGATTAAAACCCTCCAGAAAATGGGAATTGAAGGGACGTTCCTCAAGATAGTTACAGCCATCTACCAAAAGCCCACAGCAAGCATCATTCTAAATGGGGAAAATTGAAAGCCTTCCCCCTGAGATCAGGGACAAGACAAGATTGCCCACTCTCACCTCTTTTATTCAATATAGTACTGGAAGTACTTGCCATAGCAATCAGAGAAAAAAAAGGACATAAATGGCATCCGGATAGGCAAGGAAGAAGTCAAGCTATCATTATTCTGCAGATGACATGATATTATACCTAAAGAACCCTAAACTCTCTACCAAAAAATTCCTAGAAACAATAGACGCATACAGTAGAGTGGCAGGATACAAAATCAGCACCCAAAATTCAGTGGCTTTCCTATATACAAATAACGAAAGAGAAGAAAGGGATATTAAGGAAACAATTCCATTCACAATTGTGCCACTGAAAATCAAATACCTAGGAATCAACTTAACCAAGTGCGTAAAGGACCTGTACAAAGAAAACTACAAGACACTGCTCCAAGAAATAAAAGAGGACACAAGGAAATGGAAACATATTCCCTGCTCATGGATGGGGAGAATCAACATTGTCAAAATGGTAATACTCCCTAGAGCTCTGTACAGATTCAATGCAGTCCCTATAAGGATACCCATGACATTCTTCAACGGAATTGACCAAACGCTCCTGAAATTTGTATGGAACAATAAACCCCCAAGGATAGCTAAAGCAATCCTCGGGAAAAAGAAAATGGGAGGCATCACCTTTCCCAACTTCAAACTGTACTACAAGGCAGTAGTAATTAAAACAGCATGGTATTGGAATACAAACAGACCTGTGGACCTACGGAATAGAATTGAGTATCCTGACATCCGACCTCAAAATCACGCTCATTTAATCTTTGATAAAGGTGCAAAGAGTCCCAAAATGGAGTAAGGAAAGCCTCTTCAACAAGTGTTGTTGGGGAAACTGTGCAGCCACATGTAAAAAAATGAATTTGGACCTGTGTCTATGCATTATAGACCTGTGTCTATGTAATTCATTTTTGGACCATGCACAAAAAATCAGATCAAAATGGATTAGAGATCTCAATATCAGACTTGAATCCATAAAGTACATTGAAGAAAATATAGGAAAAACCCTCCACAACATTGAAGCTAAAGGCATCTTCAAAGGTGAAACATCATAACAAACCAACTAGAAGAAAAGATAAACATATGGGACTACATGAAACTAAAAAGCTTCTGCACCTCAAAAGAAACAGTGACTAAGATACAAAGGCAGTCCACAGAATGGGAAAGAATATTCACCCAATACCCATCTGATAAGGGGTTAATATCCAGGATATATCAGGCACTGGTAGAACTTTACAAGAAGAAAACAAACAACCCCATCAAAAAATGGGGAGAAGAAATGAACAGAAACTTCAGCAAGGAAGAAATTCGAATGGCCAAAAAACATATGAAAAAATGCTCCTCATCACTAATCATCAGAGAGATGCAAATCAAAACAATGAGATACCACTTTACACCACAGAGACTGGCACATATTCAAAAGATCAGGAACAACAGGTGCTGGCGTGGATGTGGGGAAAAGGGGACACTCATCCATTGCTGGTGGGAATGCCGACTGGTACAGCCTTTCTGGAAAACAATATGGACTTTCCTCCAAAGACTAGAAATTGAACTCCCATTTGACCCAGCCATACCACTCCTGGGAATCTACTCTGGGAAACCAAAAAATACGCAGCGGAAACACCATCCCTACTTTTATGTTCATAGCAGCATTATTCACAATAGCTAGAATCTGGAAGCAACCAGAGTGCCCTAGAATCGATGGCTGGATAAAGAAGCTTGGTACATCCTCACAATGGAATACTATGCAGCTGTTAGGAAAAACGAAGTTATAAAATTTGCCTATAAATGGATGGACATACAGAAGATTATGTTGTGTGAAATTAGCCAGAAGGAGAGAGATAGATACAGAATGACTGCATTTATTGGCATAACATAAATATATATGTACATATTATGATACCAATATCCAAGGTCAAGTGAAACATATATATCAGGAGGTCTTATCAAAAGTGGAATTTATCACAAACGTGTGGGAGTCAGAGGCTAGGTAAGACAGAAAAAATGGAACAGTGTGCTAACAATTGTCGAGGGTACTAATGCCAACCTAGAACTGACCATTAAATAGAGGCAAAAAGATACACTCGACAACCCTGATCACCATGCTTTTTTGGGCCACATTATCTCAATTCTTCTAAAGACTTAAGTAGGGATAGGGACAACTCAATTATAATCCTATGCTTATATTATGTTCAAAAGAGTCTATTGTCTTCTTCATGGTCACATTGCAGAAAGTTTGACTTTTGATTAATTTATTTGTTATTAACTCATGATAGCTGTAACAAGGTGCAACAAATATATCTCACTTATTCCCTTATCCGGTGCAGTGACATCTGAAAAATATGAATATAAGTTGCTTTTTAAACAACCCTACCCAAAAAAATGTACCCATGAACACTTGTAAAGTTTATTGATAAAGTCAATCTTAATAGATTAACAAATGACATCCTAGATTAAGGCAAATGGATGTTTTTATAAAGTGATTTTAATTTATCTATAAATTTCTGAGAGCAGTTTTTCATACATATCTGTTGGAGTACTCTTTCTTTTCAAACCTACTTGCTTGCCCTGGATTTTGCATTGTAAATGAAAGGTTGCTTCTCTCTCTCCTTTAAACCTTTTACATATGCTTTTGCTAAAGGATTTTTTTTTGAATAGACACAGGAAGAGAATTAAGGCAATTAACTCATTTATGAGTGAACTCATATTCAGAGTTAATTAACTCTGAATTGATTACTTCTAGGCTTCCACCATATTTCCTAATTAAAAATCTCACTTGCCTTTAGATATATATGGAATTCTTCACATCCCAGAAACGAAGGGTTCCACCATGAAACAGAATGAAACCAGGAAAAGAGAGCACCCTGGCTTTGAATTGGGGTAACTAAGTATCTTACACAATGTTTTGAGAGCAAGATCTAGGAGCAAGCTCTGTCCTGAGCCAAAGATAAAAAGCAAGATCAAGCTCTGTTCTGACCCAAAGATAAAGAGCAAGGTCAAGCTCTGTTCTGATCCAATGATAAGCAGTGGATCTATAGGACCTTGAGGGGCCAGGGAATGATCAATCTGGTGAGAGGACTGAAGTCTGGGCTATGTGGCACAATTTCCTCAGGAAAGGTCACCCTATAAATTTAATCCCTGGGTGTAGATCAATGTCTGTTTCTCTTATTGTGTTTATGCAAAAGGACTATAAAGATTGTTAAAATGATTGTTTACCAGTAAAGGATGAGAGAAAATGCACCCAGTGTTCCTTCCTATTGCCCCCCAGGAGCAGAGCCATTGTCCTCAGATGGCTTTGCTCAGGTTAGGGAAGCTCCCTCCAACCTCATTGTTCATGATAAAAGAACCTTTTACCTTTTGTAAATCTCTGCCCCTTAGCCTTTGAAAACTTCTTGACCACACTAGATTTGTGTTTGGTGTGTGTGTGTGTGTGTGTGTGTGTGTGTCAGTGGTTAGCAGTGTGGGAGAAATTAAACCTTTATTTTTTTTGGTGATATTGTTTCTTTATCATTGGTCATAGGGAATAGTTGTTGACCCTAAACATGGCCAGGAAACCAGGCAGACTCCTATATCTGCTGAGAACCCTGATCAGCTCCAACACAAATCATTATGGAAAAATAAATAATGAAATAAAATAATACAAAGATAATTATATTTGCTGCATCAAAATATATTTTATAAATGTTTTGGGCATGTGTGCAGGGCTTATACTTTAACTCTGTGCTCAGGGATCTGTCCTTGAGTGCTGAAAGGCCAAATGCATTTCTGGTGATCAAAGTTAAGTCATGTGCAAAGCAAGCACCTTACCTACTGTACTATTTCTCCAGTTCTCTCTAAAATTTTTAATGAAATGATATAATACTAAATACCATTCTGTACATTTTAGATACACATCATTATTTATCTTCATCTGAATATTACTCTGCAAAAGTTCATCTCTAAAATTTCAGTTTTATCCTTCACTATATATTTATTGCTTTACAGAATTGGATCATCCTCTTTACGCCTTCCCTTCCTTTTCTATTAATTTTGTTTAATAATCTAAAAATTATTTTGTTTTTTAAACTGATTCATTTCCATTTCTTTATGAGTCACAGCAATAAAGTATTTTTTGATTCTTCATTTGACTTATTATACCATGAATAATACCAATCAGCTCTATCCCTTTTCTTGAAAATGGCAAGATCTTATGTTTATGTGTGAGCATAAAGATAGGGTATATGTGTATACCCATTATGTATATGTGTATATCAGTATATCTATCAATCTTGTATATGTATATACTAATTAAATATATATCTTAAATTATGGTTTTGGTGGCTTACGGACCTTATGTCATACTGGGGATAAAACCCAGGACAGCTCCATGATAGCCAAGCTCCCTATCTCCCTATCTGCTGTATGTCTTCTCTGGTCCTCAAATGACACATATTTTGTATTTATATATATATATATATGCTTTTGTTTTGCTTTTGTTTTTTGTTTTGTTTTTTGGGTATCACACACATCAGTGCTCAGAACTTAACTGCTGGTTCTGAACTCAGGAATCAATCCCGGTGGTGCTCAAGGTACCATATAGGGTGCTGTGATCAAACCCATGTGACTGTGTACAAGGCGTGCAGCCTACTCACAGTATTATTTCTCCAGCCTCTATTCATGTTAAGTGGTATTTAGATATCTATCAAATATATTCCTATCCAAACCTGTAATAAATATAACCTTGTCCCAAAATCTTGGCTACTGTAAATGTTACCAAGTGAAGTGCTTGCAGCTTCATATACACAGAAGCCAAACACTATGAACCAGCTCCTAATAAATGAAAATACTTTATTGCCAGCTCTATCACAAAGTAGACAGGAGCCAGAGCTCAAATTCATGTCCATGATCTAGGGCCTAGAGGAACTCTTTGAGATAGATGGAAATACAAATATGAGGAATTCTTAGTCAAAGGTCAAAGAAAGACTCCAGCAAGGTAATTTAAATTAAAGAAGAATGAAGAGCTAGGTAGCAGCTGTTGCAGTTGATGGATTCATCATGTTTAAGAGTATTCTACATTTTCATTTCTCTTTTCTCCAGTCTTTTGGTTCCATGGAAGAGGCTGAGAACTGTTAGTTACTATGTCATTTCAGATTTAAAAACTTCCCGTCTGTGCATGTGATGTTCACTTTTCATGGAATAGACTCTACAATTTCATGGAATTAACTCTTGTAAACTACTGAACTGTTTAGGTCTCCAATGCCCTAAATGTTCCAGAAAAATTCTTCCAGGAGTGATATATGTGTGCAGACACAGGAGTAAGTTCTGACTAATGTCAGGTGTGGCACCCAAACAAAACCAAAAAATTAAACATTAAAAAATTATGTTTCCTAGCTCTCTGTGTTAATAAAGATTCTCTTGGGGACCCTGAAAACACGATGGGTACATTGGGAACATGGATCTGCCATCTTCCACATGCAATTTATTGACAGTAAAACTCATTCTCAACATGTCCCTTCTCTTTTAATAGATTGGGTGTTAAGGAGAGCATGGAACTTGACCTTCACTGTCGTATTACCCTTTTTCCGCAATCTCCCCAATATTGTTCTTTACCTTTTGAATAATCTGTATAACTACCACAGGGTGGTATTTCTCTGTTGTTTTGGTTTGCATTTTCCTAATACAAGAGATGATAAACTTCTCTTCTGATTAATGGTGAGTGACCTCTCTATCTTTTCCTCTTGTGTCAATTTGGATGCTTCAATCTTTTTTTTTTAAATTAGATTCTGCAGGGTTTTTTGTTGTTATTGTTAGTTTTGCTATTTCTTTTTGCATAGTAACTTTAAGATATGTGAGTTGGAAATATCTTTTCCCATTCAGTATGATATCTTTTTATATAATAACTATATTTTCTATCATGTGCAAGAGATTTTTTAGTTTCATTCAGTCTCTTGGTTTATTTTTGCCTTTGTTTTTATTATAACTACAATGCTTTCATATATATGACTCATTGGTTTCTTTTTAGAACATATTTATTTTATAGACATATACTGTGTGTCTATCACCTGTCATGCACAGTAGGAATAAGTGTACAATCCCTCAAAAAGTCCTCCAAAATTCAATGGAGAACAAAGCATTATCAGTGATCTAAAAAATTAGAAGAACCTTGGAAGATTAAGCTCTTTGCCCACATCACTGATGAGGATTTTGATAACAAAGATGTAGTCAGAGTTCACTCTGTGAGATTACAATTCTTTACTCAGTTGGTATTCAAAATTCAGAGGGAGAATTATCTCCCATTGGACTATACACCATACTAACATAACCAGAATCACAATTCTTAGATTTGTAGTAGGATCAGAAGCAATACTTTTAACCACAGAAAAATCTGCTTTCACTTTAACCCAAATTTACATATAATTTGTCTTGCTTTGGTCATGTAGTTTGTGCACTTTGAGGTGAAAAACAGTTGAGAGAAGACAGACTTTTATCCTTGAACAGGATTTGTTCATCTAAGACTCTTCTGGTGCTTACTACCTACTCACTAACTCACTAGACTATCTGTGTACTGTAGAAATAAAAGAAGCATTTACTTTTCTTTCTTTAATCTCCCCATTCTTAATTGCCATATTGACAAAAAGAAACAGTTGTTTACCTTCAAAATTCTCTGGAGCACCAGACAAATTAATCCTTTTAAGCAGTGTTCTGCAGCTCCAGAAACAAGTAGCATGCAAAGTAGCAAGAGGCTCCCTTAAGAGGCAGTAAACACAAGATGCTGAGACATTAACCTTGAATGGGAGAGCCCTGCAGGCATTTGCTTCTTCCTGTGGAAACAGCCCAGAGGTTCTGGAAAAAGGGGTAAGATCACTAGGACTGGATTGTAAAATAGGCTTGCTGGACAGTTCCTTGGAGTGTCAATCAGTAAGGAAAAGCCTAGTGAACAGTATTGCTCTCCTCCCTTTAGGCAATTTCCTCTATTTTCTTGACTCCCAGATTTGTTCTCAATAGCATTTGTCTGATCTGAGAGATGAATCATCATCTCTCTGAACTAACCTTGACATCTTATTCCCTTTGACAGATACTTTTGTTTCCAGCCTCCCTTGCAGCTACAGATGACTATTTGAATTGATTCTGGAAAATACTGTGAAAGAAATAGAGTGTGAGAGAAGTACAGGCTGGCATCATTTTTCTTCTTCCCCATTTACAACATTGTTTTAAAACTATACCTAAAAGGCAGAGGTAAAAAAGAAAGTTCTAAAAGAAGGTAGATATAAATGTTTTTAGAGTAAGGAATACTTATTTCTTAGAGTTCTTAGAAACTATAAGGAAAAAAGAAAATAGGAATTTGGGAAGAAGTAATTCTAAATATAGGTGTTAAGAGAAAAGAAATAGCATGAAAAATGTAAAAAAAAATAAATCTGATCAAATTTTAAAGTATGAGTCTGGAAAATTTGTGAGATACATCATATTATAAGGTATTATAAGCTACACTAAGGAGCTTACACTAAATGCAATTGGGAATAATTGAAAACTTGAAATACGAGAAGTTTAAGGAATGAGGGGTTCATTTGGGGCTGTGAATACCTAAAAATTACTGTTGTCATAATTATGATTAGAATTAATGAGGTCAGCATAAGGGAAAGTCAGTGATACTGAAGAGAATTAGGATGCACAATTATTTGGAAAGAAGAAGGTACTGAAGTGACAGTTCAATAGGTTGGACACTTGCCTTGCACAGGTCAGTTCAGGTTCATTCCCCAGAGTTCCACCAGCTATGATCCTTGAGCACAACTAGGTGTGGCCCCCAAACAAAAATGAACAAAAAGAATAAATAAGGGTATGTGAGTGAAAGAACCGAGGAATAATGACTAAACATAGAATTAATTCTGAGTTTATGGCTGCGGAAACCATGTTGATATGTTTTATGCATCTCTTTACCACTGAAATAAAAAAATATTTTTCCAGAAATAAAAAAGTTAATATCTACATTCAAGGAATTTCAGGGACTAGAAAGATACTACAGTGGCTAGTGCCCTTACCCCCTTACCTTGCACTCAGCTAACATGAGTTTGCTTCTCTCGTCCCATATGGTCTCCTACACAGTACCAAGAGTAATTCCTAAGAGAAGAGACAGGAATCATTGCTGGGTGCATACCCCAAAAAGAAGAGTAAACAAACAAACAAAAACATATTCAAGGGATTTGAAGGGTTGATGAATGTTCCATGAAGAAACATCACTAGTGAGATTGGACCTGACAAGCCCATCTCCATACATGTATGGAGCTCAGAAAAGATTCAGTGTGCTTTTGAATAATAGAATTTGTGTGTCTGAAGAACACTTGAGGCTTCAGGGAATGTCTGCAACCTCTCCCACAGGTGTGTGTGTGTGTGTATGTGTGTGTGTGTGTGTGAGAGAGAGAGATCCAAGAAATAGTCCAACATTTGAGTGACTAAGCCTCGAAATACACTACAAATAAGATTCACTCAGAAAAATTACAAGGCATATTCTTGAACTCTCTTCAGACGCCAGGACTAAAGTTTTAAAATATGGGCCAGAGAGACATCTCAAATGACTAAGAATATCCCTACCATTTAGCACATGTCCCAACTCAGAAGAGTTGAGTATAGACTTTATGGTCCTCACTTTGTGTCATTTCTCCATTAAATGTTACAGGGGTGAGCTCCAGACCCAAGAGCACTGCTGGGGAGTCTCTCTTCAAGGAAATCAATTAAAAATGATTAAAAATCTGCTATTTTAGTAGGAATTTATTGTGATGATTATTATGTAAATAGATTAATTAAGGATCATACTTTAAGAAATAAAGATTTAAGGAAGAAAAGATTCTTGTCTTTCTTAAATCTGTATTTAAATCTCTCTTATATGAACTGAGAAGAGAAAGAAAGATATTTGTTCATTTGGAAATGGACAAAGATCTTTAGGAACCATGAAACTTACCTAGATAACTTACTTTTTCCAAAAAATGCCTAAAATAAGATTTCTGTTAAGTCTTCCTCAATATCCTAAAACTGACTCTTTGGTATGCAGATATTATGACATATCACTAAGTGAACTAATCCAGTAGGGAATATTTTATTCACTACAGTATGCTGTCTGCAACCCAGTCTTTCTAAAAAATGTGATTCCCTGTTTTCTTTCCCTATAAAGACTGCTTCTTTTTTTCCTATAAAGACTGTGCAGATAAAATGATCACTTTGGAAATACAACTCCACCATCATCTAACCTGTTGTCAATAACTTGTTTTCTTAATTTATCAAAGTTTTCTTGATAGATTATCCCTCAAGAACGAGTAGAACAAAACCTTTGTGATTCCAGTGTAATGTAAAATAGGAAAGAATTTCAGAAATGCAATGTCAACAAGAGAAGAGTTATATCAAATTTTATTTTTAGTAAGTAAATATTTCTGTCATTAGGCAATATTACAAGGATGTCAAAGTAAAGACAGAAGTCATCTGACTTAATCAAGACTTTGGTATCATCTTTGTTTTTTTTTTTCTTTTTTGTCATTTAGTCGTATTTTCTAGTTATTTTAAAACATTTATCTACTTTTCTAAATGTCATGTATATGTGTGTATACACACACACACACACACACACACACACACACACACACATATATATATATATATATATATAATGTCTTTTATAACCAGCATTTAAGTTAAGTTGATTATATAACCAGCTGGTTATAAACTGGTTAATAAAACAGCTTAAGTTTGTTAAAAATATTTTAGAATTATTTTGCATTTACTCATAAAAATGAGATTGCAAGTATAAAAAACGAAAGAAAATTAAATCCAGCAGAAGTTGTCACCCCAAATACACCTCTTGGACAAAAGAACCATTTTGAGTAAAGCAAAAACTCAAAAATAAAGTAGAAATTATACTATTCTAATAAAAATCTATATTAAGTATTAAGTAAATCTTCTTCTGTAAGGATTTACAAGAAGAAGAATGACTCACCAGAAACGAAAATCACTGTAAAAAGCACTAACTTAAATATGTTTGACAAACCTTTCTATTGTTCAACTTACTGCTGCAGGCAGGAAGATTTATCGAAGAAAGGTGCAACCTTGGTGATGCAGATTTTTAAAAATGACTGTCTCCAAGCCAAACAAGCCCACTGACTTGGAAGTATTTGAAATAGTGGAAACTCTTGATCAAACTAGGACCTTTCAGATCCAGAAGTACGAGACCCCATAGCATTGGTTGATTACCTGGAAGCTGAAGCTCCCACAGAAAAGACTTGTCACTTGTCTTCTGGTTGTTCATCGATTTGCTCAAGCAGGCACCAGTATCATCTCCATTTATTGGGAATGAGGTCCATTATTGTTACTGTTTTTGGCATATTGAATACAGCATGGGTAGCTTGCCAGGCTTTGCCGTGGCCCTGGGTTCATCCCCGGGGCCCAGTCTTTTTCTATGTCAGCACATCAACCATCCAGGGTCCACGGGGGCAGAGCTCTGGTGGTGTAGACAAGCCTATCTCCTGTCTGCCACCTGCTGACACAGCCAGGCAACACAGCCACACCTGCAACACGTCAAGGGGCAGAAAGACACAAATTGTTCTAAGAATGTGAAAAGAACCCACAGAATATCAAAACTTTTTTCCTATGAAAATGCTGATTAAATCCTACCTGTGCATGCAGGGCTCTCTCGCCCTTGGAGAAGCCCACAATCCCTGAACATTTCCCCCTTATTCTTCCCTGTATAAATACACTTTCTTTACTACTTGTCTCTTTCCTGAAGTTCTCTTTGTACCATGGTATACAACATGCTTCAGAAAAGGCAAGAACTAATCTTTCCTTTCCTATAAAGAACAGATGTCTTGTTCTAGCCTGAGTTCTATGACTCTCTGAGAAATTGGGCTTGTTCTTGAGCTCTCTAAATCAAGCAGATAGATAACAGCATCCGTGCTTCATGGAAGTGGTGGCAGATTTTCTCAATCCTGACTCTGCCCAGAAAACTGAAGTGGGCAGAGAGGAAGGTGGTGGATCCGAGAGTAGTACAGCAGTTAGCATACTTGCCTTGTACTAGCCAACCTTGGATCCATCTCAGGCACCACATATTAACCCCGAGTCCCACCAGGAGTTATCACTGAAAACAGAGTCGGGGTAAGCCCTAAACACCACCATGGGAGACTCAAAAGCAAAAAGTAATAAAAAAAAAGAGGCGGGTGATAGAAAACCCTTCTCTTAAGGCTACAACTTCTTCCCAGATTTGTAATTCAACCACAACACATATATTACTAGTCACTTTCTAATAAGTTTTCCCCCATTGTCTAGCTTTCTTTCATCATAGGAGAGCTTAAGCCATAATTCTAAGTCACATATAAAAGTTATTTGTTTTTCCCTGGGTAGTTTTTTAATTTTTTTTTATTATATCACTGTGAGATATACAGTTACAAAGATGTTCATGATGGGGTTTCACTCATACAGTGTTCCAGTACCCATACCTCCACCAGTGCCTTATTCTCACCAAAATGTCCCCAAATTCCTTCCATCCCCCAGTCTGTCTCTATGGCAGGCACTTTGCCTCTTCTCTCTCTCTCTCTCTGTCTCTCTGTCTCTCTGTCTCTCTCTCTCTCCTTCTTATACACATTGTGGCGTACCAACAGACATTAAGGAATTATCATGTAAATCCTTTTGTGTACATTCAATGCTCAGTTTTAGTATGACATTACCATTTCACACAATTAGTAGAACACTGGTATATGTTTATACCCCACTTAAGAATGCAGTAATTCTATATCTATTCTTTCCCTACTGATTAATTTCATTGGCATGATAATCTCCATGTCAAACCGACATGTATATGTATATGTATATGTATAGTTATAGGTTAGGTATAGTATAGTTATAGGTATAGGTATAGGTATGGATAGGTATAGGTATAGGTATAGTAGGTATAGGTATAGGTATCGGTATGGGTATGGGTATGGGTATGGGTATGGGAATGGGTATGGGCATGGGCATGGGCATAGTCATAGGTATAGGTATAGGTATAGGTATAGGTATAGGTATAGGTATAGGTTTATATTTGATCAATTTAAGAATGGATGTCAGGATACTCAACTCAATTCCATAGGTCCACAGGTCTGCTTTTATTCCAATACCATGCTGTTTTAACTAGTACCACTTTTAGTACAGTTTGAAGTTGGGTAGGGTGATGCCTCCCCTCTTCTTTTTCACAAGGATTACTTTAGCTATTCGTGACATTTATTATTCCATACAAATTTCAGGAGTGTTGGGATAATTTATTTGAAGAATGTCATGGGTATCCTTATAGGGATGACATTGAATCTTATAAAGTTCTAGGAGTATTACCATTTTGACAATGTTAATTCCCCAATCCATGAGCAAGGAATGTGTTTCCATTTCCTTGTGTCCTCTATTTTTCTTGAAGCAGTGTTTTGTAGTTTTCCTTGTATAGATCCTTTACGTTCTTATGTAAGCTGATTCCCAGATATTAGGTTTTCTGTGCACAATTTTGAATGGGATAGTTTTCTTAATATCCCTTTCTTGTCTTTCATCATTTGTAGGAAACCACTGATTTTTGGGAATTGATATTGTACTCTGCCACTCTACTATATGTATCTATTTTTCTAGGAGCTTTTTGGTAGAGAGTTTAGGGTTCTCTAGGTATATCATGTCATCTGCATATAGTGATAGCTTGACATGATCATTTAATATTTGATATAGGAGCAAAAACGATGAAATGGAGCAATGAAAGCCTCTTCAACAAGTGGTGTTGGGAAAACTGGGCAGCGACATGTAAAAAAAATGAATTTGGACCTCTGTCTAACACCATGCAACAAAAATCAGATCAAAATGGAATAACTATCTCAATATCAGACCAGAATCCATAAAGTACATCGAAGAAAATACAGGAAAAACCCTCCACAACATTGAACATAAGGGTATCTTCAAAGATGAAACAACACTAACAAAGTAGCTAGAAGAAAAGATAAACATATGGCACTACATGAAACTAAAAAGCTCCTTCACCTCAAAAGAAACAGTGGCCGAAGATGCAAAGACAGTCCACAGAATGGGACTTCGACAAGGAAGAAATCTGAATGACCAAAAGATATATGAAAAGTGCTCATCATCACTAATCATCAGAGGGCTTCAAATAAAAACAACAGTGAGATATCATCTCACACCACAGAGACTGGCACATATCCAAAAGAGCAAGAACAAGTGCCGGTGTGGATGCAGGGAAAAGGGGGACTCTCATCCATTCGTGGGAATGTAGACTGGTACAGCCTTTTTGGGAAACAATATGACATTCCTCAAAAGACTAGTAATTGATCTCCCATTTGACCCAGCCATACCACTCCTGGGAATATACCCTGGGAAGTCAAAAGCATACAGCAAAAACAACATCTGCACCTTTATTTTCATAGCATCACTATTCACAATAGCCATAATCTGGAAACAACTATTGTGCCCGAGAACTGAAGACTGGATAAAGAAACTTTGATGCATCTGCACAATGCAATATTATGCAGCTGTTAGAGAAATGAAGTTATGAAATATGCATACATATATGTATATAAACATATATGTATGTATGTATATCATGTATGTATGCAGAGCCTGGCAAGCTATCCGTGTTTTATTTGTTGTGCCAAAAACTTGTAAACAATTATAGACCTCAATTCCACGACCTGAAAAATGGTTTGAGGCTCTTCCTGTCCCTGGAGCTAGCAGTTGCCCTTGGGCTACACTAGCATGTGACAAGACGTATGGAGATGTTACTGGTGCCCGCTCAAGCAAATCCATGAACAACGGGAAGACAGTGATATATATGCACACACACACACACACACACACACACACACACACACACACACACACATATATATACATACATACCAATATCAAAGGTCAGGCAAAACATGGATCAGGAGATCTTGTCAATAGGTGGAATCTATCACAATCATATGGGAATCAGAGGTTATGTAAGACAGAGAAGGGAACAGTGTAGTAATAATCGCGAAAATAATAATACCAGTCTAGAACTGAATTTGAATGTAGGTAAAAATACATATGATATCCTCTAAATGTATGTATTGCAATCACTATGTGTAAGAGAAGGAAGAAAAAGAAAGAGAGAGTAGAGAGAGAAAGATAAAAAAGAAATAAAGAACCTGACATAGAGGCAGGCTAGGGGAGGGGGGGGGAATTCAGGACCTCGGTTGTGGGAAATGGGCACTGGTGGAGGGATGGGTCCTGGAACACTGTATGACTGAAACCCAAATATGAAAATCTTTGTAATTGTAGATCTCATGGTGGTATAATAAAATATTTTTAAAATAAATAAATAAATAATAAAAATATTTAAAATATCAATTTATTACAAGCATGCTTTTTAATTAATAAATTTCTGTTTTCTCTGGTTACTAACTTACTGCAGGGGTCCAAACTGAGAACTTGTTTTCTCCTCTACCAAATATAGTATTATATACTACAAATGGAAATGTTACTGGCACCCACTCGAGCAAATCGATGAATAACGGGATGTCAAGTGATACTACATTAGCATCTATACATTAGCATTAT
The DNA here is from genome assembly GCA_021461705.1 of Cryptotis parvus. Lineage (NCBI taxonomy): Eukaryota > Metazoa > Chordata > Mammalia > Eulipotyphla > Soricidae > Cryptotis > Cryptotis parvus. The sequence continues at coordinate 99,856 of JAJIBD010038513.1, forward strand.
AGATTAACAGCAGCAAAACTGGCAGAACCACCAGCTCAGGGAATGCCATATCAACTCCAGAGAGAATCTCCAAGAAACAATAGGCTATAATAACATGAAGGGAAATCACCAATTCAAAAATCTTCCACTTGACAATAATCAAGAAACACACTTAGCTACATAGACACCACCACATTTGAATTAATGGAGAATACTTATAAAACCAAATTTGCAAAGTTCTGGGATCACTTGAATCTCAACTTAGGTGTAATCCCTTTATTTTCTTCCTTCCTCATGTGTAATGAGATATGCTTTGCTCATCCCTCCAGAGAAGCTCAGTTTCTCTTATCTAATTTTAATTTTGTTTTTTGTACCACGCCCGTAAGTGCACAGGCCTTATCCTAGCTCAGTGCTCAATGATCACTCCCGAAGGGACCGAAAACCAAATGTGATGCTGGAAATAAAAACCAATAAACTGCATGCGACTATAATGCCCTACACAATTGGTACCATCTCTCTAGCCTCCCACATTCTTTCTCTATTGAATATGTCACCCTCTTTCATTTCTCATAATATCAAAGCAACACATGTTCATTTCTCTTTTTTCTTCTAAAATTACTTCAGCAAAGGAAAAAATGGATCTGTAAAGAACCTGAGTAGAAGATAAGACTTTCTTTTTTTCCTGCAAAAGTATTTCCTTATTCCATATTGATTTTCATAGTTATCCCCCCAAAAAAATAAACCAGGTGATAGAGATCAATCCCTACAAACCATGTATATCAAATGGAAGTCAGGTGCAACCTGACAATTGTCAACTAGAACTAGTGATACACATATGTCCACATCATGCAGGTGCTCATGGTAGACTTTCTCAGTTCCGACCCACTCAGATAATACTTCCACAGGTGAGTCATGTGGGTAGAGAGAAAAACAGTAGAACCACCTATTGAGGTTACAATCTCTTTCTTCCTACTTAATATAAATTAACTGAAAAACAAAAAAAGGAAGGAAGGAAGGAAGGAAGGAAGGAAGGAAGGAATGAAGGAAGGAACGAAGGAAGGAAGGAACGAAGGAACGAAGGAACGGAAGGAACGAAGGAAAGAAGCAAGCAAGCAAGCAAGCAAGCAAGCAAGCAAAATTATTCTGCTAGATTATTAGTTTTTCTAGCAGAAAATTCCAAAAATTTAAATTCAAAATCTTAAGTTGCTTGAGCAATATTTTGTCAATTATCATTCTATTACAGAATGTAGGTAAGCCAATTTGGTGACAAAAAATATTTGTCCTCGATGTTTTACCATGATCCAATATAAACACTTGCAAGAAACAGTTTTTAATGTCATTTGACATGATTTTCATTCAACTTGATTACATACCTCTTTCATTCTACTTCTCTTTTGTGATTAATCCTGAGCTTTTATTATAACTATGCTTTGTCAAATTAATCTCTTGCTTTATTCCTGACCACTAAAAATTCCATCATTTGAGAAAATTTGTTAGGCTACCACAACTTGACACCCCTTGTATCATGACTCCAACAAAACAGGGTCATTTAGATAAGAATGATATTATGATAGCAATTGTTCAGGTCTCTCCTTTGTTATAGTCATTATCATTGGCCATTTTATTTAAATGCATCATTTAATTTGACAGCAAATTGTATGTCAGAATAAAAGGGACCTTGGGGGAAAAACACCTCTAAGAGTAAATGAATTAATATCAAATAACTCCAAGGTTAATCCTGAACAATACATTACTAACTTGCTTAACCTAGAAGAATGCTGGTACAGCTAAACTAGACCATTTGACTTTGAGAGTTATAAAAACAAAGGAATAGACTGCTAAATTGTTTAAGGGCCAATGCATGGAAGCCTAAAAATTAATATTAATAAAACTACATCAATTACAAAAAGAAGTGTTTTTAACATAGAATGAAAGTAGGGCTACCCTAGCAAAAAATTTTCAAACTATTAATGCTAAAAATATTGATAACCATGGGTATATTTGGTCAATCAGTGGTTTTATAACTTATAAAATCAATGGTTGTATACCTTATAAAATAAAATAATAACATATAATCAATAATAGTGCTTAAGTTAAAGGTTTAGTGTAAGGGAAAGGTGATTACATAATCCTTCCCACTTTTTCATAAAAACATAGGTGTGTCTTTTTGATAAGAACATCAATCCTTATTTATTTTTATTTACTCAATTTTAAAATTGCAGTATGTAAATTATAGAGATATTATAGAGCATATGTTTTTTATGTGTAATCCCTGTGTTTGGTCCCTGGTATAGCACTAATGTTCTCCCACCCCAACCCACCAGCATCCATAAGAAAAAAGTAAAACTGCAATATGTGACATAAATTTAGAATTAAAGGGAGAATAATACAATGTGCATATTAAGAGTGTATCCCTTTATATAACATTACTAAGCAATTTTCCCCAAAAACTATCTAGAAGAAAACAATCCCTAACAATAAGACATCACCTTTCAATACAAACAAATGAAGTATTTCCATTATCTTGTGGAAAATTACAGCACCTAGCTAGAATGATTCAAAACACCAATAAAACAGTCTGAATGAGGGAGATACCTTGGTAAGCATGAAATATAGCTGCCAACAGCTTTGGCAGTTGAAAGGAAAAGATAAAAAAAAAGCAAAAGCTGTTTCACTTTTGCCTAGAGGTTTCATAAGTTGAGTCCTAATAAAATCTTTATGCCCAAATACTTCTATAAAGAATCTTCATGTAAGGTGCGAGTATATGTGCGGAGCCTGTGAAAGGCCATAAGACAGCCTCTGTCTGACATTGCTCATAACTGAAGTTGCCCCTTCGAGTCATTGAGAAACAAGGTAAGGAGAGATGGAATCACCTGGAATTTCTTTCTAATCCCAATTTTTGTCACATATACTTAAAGTTGGGGGAATTCAAACATTTTAGTGGTGTCAAGGGGCCTAATTCACTGTTTTCAGGTTATGGCTCAGTTCTTCACACTCTTCGCTTTACCCTTAGGCTGCTTTATCAGATGGTATATTGTAAGGGTGGGCAAACTTTGTCTATAAAAGTAAGACAGTATATTTTCTGTTTTATTGGCTATATATACAATCTCTAGAGTAGCCATTAAGCTGTGTCATTGCCGCAAGAAAGAAACCATAGACAGCAAGTGAATGAATGGGTATGGATGTGGTCCAACTAAAGTTTATTGATGGATGCCACTTACGACATTTTATTTTCATATAAAATTTAATTATAAAATATTTTATTTCTTAATGGAAAAGCATGCTGTGCTTTCAGGATGCAGAAAACAGGTAGTGGACAATACACTCCTATGGGCTCTAATTTGTTAATCTCTCATATATTACTTAATAATGAAAGCAAACTTAGATATATAAGACAAAGTGGGATGGGGGGGTCTCTTAGATGCAAGCTAATTGTGTTTATTATATTTTCTCTTAATCATTTTTCTAGAGTTAATCTATTTATTTCACTGTTGTACTCTCGTGTTGCTAAAATCTGGAGAATTGTCTGATTTTTAACATTCCAAGCTGATATAGTTTCCCTTCTACCTCCTGCTCTTGCAAGCCCTTCTAAATTATTGCAGCAGCTTTTAACCTTACCTTCAGGCTTTGCTCCCACCACACCAGATTTTGTCGGCTTTCACCATTGTCCATGAATACTTGAAATTCAGGAGGCAAATGCAGGTAAAAAGATATTCTCTTTATCAAAAAAGGAAAATATGCCCAATTTAATTGTTTTGTTGGCCTGTGGGGTCTGGAATATCAGTTTTCTACTTAACTACAAAGACATGAACTAGGTTACAATATCTCTTCCCTTATTTGTTCTCTGTGCATATCTGTATGTCCTCCTCATTAGAGCTTTAAAGCATTGAAAGGCATGTTGCAGACTCCAGTTACTTTTATCTTCAACATCTTTGTTCAGAGAGAGTTTTCACTTCCTCTTCTTCCATAATGTAACATGGTAGTTTGGAGAGAAAAATCTATTAGTAAGAAAATAATTTATAGACTTTTCAAATAATATACCCCTAACAGGTAAAATTTCAAGGGGCAGAAATAAGAAGGATCAAAATTCTTGTGAAACAGAACAACATAAGCAAAGAGAAAGCAAAGAGAAAAGAGTCAACAAGACATAGCTTTCATTGAAAGACAAAATCCATTTTTCACTTGGTCCGTGAATCATTAGGAGATGAAGAACCAATTTCAATTAAGAAAATTGCCTTTAGAGGCTGGAGTGATAGTACAATGGATAGGGCACTTCCCTTGAACATGGTTGACCTGTGCACAATTTTTGGCACGCCATATGGTTTCACTCACTCCCAAGAATGACCCTGAGTACAAAATCAAAAGTAATCCATTTTTGTGGGAATGTCGACTGGTACTGCCTTTTTGAAAAACAATATTGAAATTCCTCCAAGACTAGAAATTGAACTTCCATTGGACCCAGCCATATCACTCCTGGGAATATACCCTGGGAAGCCAAAAACATGCAGCGGAAACACCATCCCTACTTTTATATTTATTGCAGCATTATTCACAATAGCCAGAATATGGAAACAACCAGAGTTCCCAAAATTGATGACTGGATAAAGAAAATTTGGTACATCTACACAGTGGAATACTATGCAGTGGTTAGGAAAAATGAAATTATGAAATGAGCCTATAAATGGATGGACATGGAGAGGATCATGTTGAGTGAAATTAGCCAGAAGGAGAAAGACAGACATAGAATGACTGCATATATTTACATGACATAAATATATATATATATATATGCATACATACATATTATGAAACCAATATCCAAGGTCAGGCAAAATGTGGATCAGGAAGTCTTGCTAAAGGTGGAAACTACAGCAAATGTGTGGGAGCAGAGGTTAGGTAAGACAGAGAAAGGAACAGTGGGCCAATAATTGTCGAAAAGTCTATTACAATCTACAACATGTAAGAGAGGGAAAAAAATAGAGAGAGAAGAGAGAGAGAGAGGAGAGAGAAGGAGAGAGAGAGAGAGAGAGAGAGAGAGAGAGAGAGAGAGAGAGAGAGAGGAGAGGCGGAGGGGCTGGAGCAATAGCCCAGCAGATAGGGCGCTTGCCCGGGTTTGATTTCGGGCATCCCATATGGTCCCCCAAGTACCGCCAGGAGTGATTCCTGAGTGCAGAGCCAGGAGAAACCCCTGAGCGTTGCCGGGTGTGACCCAAAAAAGCAAAAAACAAAAAACAAAAAAACCGGACAACCTGCCACGGAGGCAGGCTGGGGGGAAGGGTATCGGGGATATTGGTGCTGGGAGGTGGGCACTGGTAGAGGGATGGGTGCTGGAACACTGTATGGCTGAAATCCAAACATGAACATTTTTGTGATTGACCAGCCTATCACAGCCCGGTTTATCTAGATCCACCCTGCTGCAGTCTTTTTAATCGGTCCAGGTATGCTGATCCAGAGACAGACCTGGGCAGAGCTGCTACTGGCTCTCACTGTGCCCAGCCTCTCATGAGGTGCCTGGGAGGGATGGCAGGTTCTAGCCCCTAGCCCACCACCCTAGCAGAGCCTCACAACAAGCCAGACGACCCCCCACTCCATGAGGACCTCCGTTTTCCACATCCGGACTTCCCCCTCGTCAGAACTCCACCCAGCAGACGAGCCTATCACAGCCCGGCTTGAGTGGCCACAAGCGGTCACGCGGTTCATCAATAAATGCTGGATTTTGAGATGACTACAAGAGTATGCTACCCAGCACGGCAGAGCCTGGCAAGCTACCTGTGTCGTATTTGATATGCCAAATACCAGTTACAATTATATACCTCATTCCACATGACCTGATGGAATGGTTTGAGGCTCTTTATGTTCCTGGAGCAAGCAGGTACCCTTGGGCTCTACTTGCATGAGACAGGTCATATGGAGATGTTACTGGTGCCCACTCGAGCAAATCGATGATGAATAGGAAGACATGATATAGTGATAAAAAATTAATGAATTAATTAATTTTAAAAAAGAACAACTGGTAATGACATGTATGAGGGGAGAAAGGGACTTTTAATCTATTTTCGGTGAAAATGTCAGCTGGTCCAGCCTTTTTGGAAAATAATATGGACATTTCCCAAAAACTATATATTGAGCTCCTATTTGACCCAGTACTTCCAATCCTAGGACTATATCCTACACACCCAAAAACGCAGAGCAGAAACACCATCTGTATGTCTATATTCATAGCAGCACTATTCATAATAGCCAGAATCTGGAAACAACCTGAATGCAATGGAAGAGAAGACTGGATAAAGAAACTATGGTACATCTACACAATGGACTACTCTGCAGCTGTCAGGAAAAAATGAAGTCATGAAATTTGCCTACAAAAAGTACAGACATAGAGATCATCATGCTGTGGGAAATCAGTCATGAGAAAAAGGACAAATATAGAATGACTGCATTCAGCTATGGGATATAAATATATACCAGTGTTATACTATTTGATGGAAATGGTAATTCAAGCATAGAACTGAGCACTGAATGTAGGCAAAGGGATTTACATCATAACCCTAAATGTGTGTATGGTAAGTCACAATGTGGAAGAAGGAGGAGGAGGAGGAGGAGGAGAAGGAGTAGGGGAGAAGGAGGAGGAGAAGGAGGAGGAGGAGAAGGGGAAGGAGGAGGAGAAGGAGGAGGAGGAGGGAGGAGAAGAAGAAGAAGGAGGAGAAGGAGAAAGATAAGGAGAAGGAGGAGGAGGAGGTGGAGGAGAAGGAGGAAGAGAAGGAGAAGGAGAAGGAAAAGGAGGAGGAGGAGAAGGAGGAGGAGGAGGAGGAGGAGGAGAAGACGGAGGAGGAGGAGGAGAAAGGAGAAGGAGGAGGAGGAGAAGGAGGAGGAGAAAGAGGAGGAGAAGGAGGAAAAAGGAGGAGGAGGAGGAGGAGGAGGAGGAAGGAGAGAAGGAGAAGAAGAAGAGGAGAAGAAGGAGGAGGAGGAGAAGGAGGAGGAGAAGGAGAAGAAGAGAAGGAGGAGGAGGACGAAAAGGAGGAGGAGAAGGAGGAGGAGGAAGAGAAGGAGGAGGAGGAGAAGGAGGAGTAGGAGAAGGAGGAGGAGGAGAAGGAGAAAGAGAAGGAGAAGGAGAGAAGGAGAAGGAGGAGGAGGAGAAAGAGGAGAAGGAGGAGGAGGAGGAGAAGGAGAGAAAGAGAAGGAGAAGGAGGAGGAGAGAGAAGGTGGAGGAGGAGATGGAGGAGGAGAAGGAGGGAGGAGGAGAAGGAGGAGGAGAAGGAGGAAGAGGAGGAGGAGGAGAAGGGAGGAGAAGGAGAAAGAGAAGGAGAAGGAGGAGGAGAAGGAGGAGGAGAAAGAGAAGGAGAAGGAGGAGGAGGAAGAAGGAGGAGGAGGAGAAGGAGAAAGAGAAGGAAAAGGAGGAGGAGGAAGGAGGAGGAGAAGAAAAGGAGGAGGAGGAGGAGGAGAAGGAGGAGAAAGAGAAGGAGAAGGAGAAGAGAAGAAGAAGGAGGAGGAGGAGAAAAGAGAAGGAGAAGGAGAAGGAGAAAGAGAAGGAGAAAGAGAAGGAGAAGAAGGAGGAGGAGAAGGAGGAGGAGAAAGAGAGAAGGAGAAGGAGGAGGAGAAGAAGAGGAGGAGGAGGAGAAGGAGAAAGAGAAGGAAAAGGAGGAGGAGGAGGAAAGGAGGAGGAGGAGGAGAAGGAGGAGAAAGAGAAGGAGAAGGAGGAAGAAGAAGAGAAGAAGGAGGAGGAGGAGGAGGAGAAGAGAAGGAGAAGGAGAAGGAGAAAGAGAAGGAGGAGGAGGAGGGGAGAAGGAGGAGGAGGAGAAGGAGGAGGAGGAGGAGAGAAGGAGATGGAGGAGGAGAAGGAGAAGAGGAGGAGGAGGAAAAGGAGGAGCAGAAGGAGAAAGAGAAGGAGAGGAGGAGGAGGAAGGTGGAGGAGAAGGAGGAGAAGAGGAGGAGGAGGAGGAGGAGAAAGGAGAGGAGGAGAGGAGAAAGAGGAGGAGGAGGAGAAGGAGGAGGAGAAGGAGAAAGAGAAGGAGAAGAAGAAGGACGAGGAGGAGGAAAAGGAGGAGGAGAAGGAGGAGGAGGAAGAGAAGGAGGAGAGGAGGAGAAGGAGGAAAGAGAAGGAAAGAAAAGGAGAAGGAGGAAGGGGAGGAGAAGGAGGAGAAGGAGGAGAAGGAGAAAGGAGGAGAAGGAGGAGGAGAGAGAAGGAGGAGGAGGAGAAGGAGAGGAGGAGAAGAAGGAGGAGGAGAAGGAGGAGGAGGAGGAGAAAGAGGAGAAGAAGAAAGGAGAAGGAGAAGAAGGAGAAGGAGAAGGAGGAGAAGGAAGAAGAAAGAAGTGTCTGCTATCTGCTATAGAGGTGACTGGGGGCAGGGAAGGTAATATGGGGACACTGTGGTGGGAAATAGGCACTGGTGGAGGGGATGGGTGCTGTGACATTGTATGACTAAAACCTAGTCAAAAAACATCTTTGTAAATGCTCTATCTCATGGTGTTATAATTAAAAATATTAAATTAAAAAAGACTGAGGTCTAATCCTCCCTCATATACTGATAATTTAAAATAGTTCATAATTTTATGGCAGAAATGTTTTTATGAGTTGGAAGATTATAGTTTAAAGATTACTTAACACTTGGTTCTTTTTTTAATTTCCACTGATTAGATATTTTATCTTTTTTACTAAAAAGTGAAAGAGCACAGAAACTTAAAATTAAATAAAATATCTGGAAAGACATATATTGGAAGATATATTTTATTTATTCGAAGGTACAGTCATCTTTATTCTATATATCTATTATTCAATTCTAAGAGAATGGAATTTGAAAAGCCATTGATTCTAATTAATCTGAACATTTTCTTTTCCTTAGTCTTGGAAACCTATAAAATGTTATTAGCTGTCAGCAGCTTTAATTCCAGTTTATTAGAGACCCTGACTCAGAACCTGCTGGTAGTTATTGTGAAGGATGAAAGGTTAACAAGAAGGGGCTGCTCCCAACCGCCTTGCCAGGTGTTTTTCCCTGCAGCGAATGGACTCAAGCCAATGAAATGATCACTCTAGTAATAGTCACAGTCATCCTTAATCTTTGCATGGAAACATTGGTAGGGGGAAAAAATAGAAAAGAAATTTGTATTGTTACTCTCAACATCATCAAACTTGGAGCAATTAAAATAAAACGTAGTTAATCTGCTATTTGTAAATGAAAGCCTGACAAAACCAGAACAAATACTTTTAAAATAATATTCACTTCCAACACATTCATTAAAATAATAATAGTCCTTTCAGGAAACAATGACATAAAACTTTTCACATATTTTGAGGCATTGTGGTTAAGGGCTACATAGATATTAACATGTCGAAAGTTCTTTTAATTGCTAGTTTATAAATCTGAGCATTTGTAATGAAATAATTAGAAACAACCAGATGGAATCGGAGTCAGTCACCCTGGGTATTTGAGACGTGTGTGCTGTTTGTGAGAACTGAGTATGTATTTATCCAATCCAAAGAAGAGCAGATGGCAAACAGGTAAGCATTTGCTTCATCAACCAGATATTGTGGTTCACTGATCATTCCTATTTATATTGAGAAGTTTAGAACATCTGTAAAAATCAGGTGAAAGACAAACAGAGGTGACTGAGAAAGGTTTGAAATTTGAGAGCTCTACACACTCTAGTATTGCTCTTATCTTCATATTTGGCATTTTTTATATTGACTATTGGCCTACCAAATAAACGTGATAATAATATTTTTAAAGATATTTAATTTTGGTACTGGAATGGTAGTATAGTAGGTAGAGTGCTTAGCTTGCATGCATCCAAACTGGATCTTTTCCCTGAGGCCCCAGGTGACCTTCAAGCTTGACAAGAGTGATTCCTGAGCACAGAGCCAGGACTAAGCACAGTGAAAGTGGCCCAAAAGACAAAAAAAAAAAGGTAAACTAAATTAAAAGATGTAAAATTGCTTGCAAAATATGCAAAATTTTATGAAGTTAATGAGAATGGCTGTGGAGATTGCTTAAAACATAAGTACAATCATTAATAAATTAGAAAATAGCCAAATAAATCATGTAATTAAATGAGAAATCAACAACATATTAAGTCAACTTACAATTTAAAATGAGATCATTCAAATTATCAAAGGATTTAGATAATCTTAGATGACTTATGAATTATTTGCAAAGTGACACTAATCTAAAAAAGTCACATTTAAAATCATAATGTGTTACAGTTTAGTCAGGGAAATTATAAGGGAGAAAATTACTCAAATAATATTTGTTTAGTCTAATAATTAAAATAGACTGTATTAATTTTTTGGAAATATTTTTATATTTGGCTACACTAGCATACTATAGGACGTATGGAGATGTTATTGAAGCCTGCTCGAGCAAATCGATGAACAATGAGGAAGACAAGTGATACAAGTGATATAGTGACTCAAGATGAAATATTAGTAAAATATTTAATACCACTTACTATAAAATTTTTGTCTCCCTCACATTTACTTATTTTAAGTGGACTTTCCTAAGCACCAGTATATCTTTGGTGAATAGATGCACTTTTTTTTAACTCTTATGTCATCCCTGGGTTTTTGTATTGCTAATTAGGGATTGTTTTTGTCCTTCCTATAAGCTTTTTTGCATATGTTTATGCATTTTTGTATAGGCAGAGAAGATAGTTAGGGCTGTATTTGTGACTTAATCAACTCTGAAGTATTTACTTCTGGGTTTCAGTCATATTTCGTAGCTATGAGCCTCAGTAGCCTTTAGATTGGATCTAATTTCTCATACCTCCAAAAGAAGGTCCCCTAAGTGTACTGAGTGAAACCAGGAAAAGAGAGCACCCTAGCCTCAAAATGCAGCAGCTAAGTGTCTTGAAAGATGTCCTGACCACAATCCCTGTTCTGACCCAGAGTGCTAGGTCTAGGAATATTTCTGTTTTAAAACAAATATAAGTAGCAGTAGATAGGACCCTGAAGAGGATTTGGATATGATCGATCTGGCAATGGGAAGACAGTCTGGGTCATGTGATGTGAATTCTGCAGGAAATTTCACCCTATAAACTTAATCTCTGGTGTAGATAAATGTCTGTCTCTCTTACTGTGTTTATAAAAAAATCCTTTAGCATAAGCATTCACAAAAGCTTCTAGGAAGGAAAAAACAATCCCTTATTAGCAATACAAAAACCCAGAGCTAGGTGCTAGAGTGATAGTACATTGGGAAGGGTGTTTGCCTTGCACACAACCTACCGGGGTTTGATCCCCTGTATCCCATATGGTCCCCTAAGCACCATCAGGAGTAATCCCTGAGTACAGAGGCAGGAGTAACCCCTGAGCATCTCCTGGTGTGATCCAAAAGAGCAAAAAGGCAAATGAACAATAAAAAACCCAGAGCTAGGAAGTAGAGTGTGATACAACAGTCATTCATAATTTTGTTTGGTATATTTAATCAACACATCACTCACTAACCTCATAACCTTATAGAAGAATGTGTTATTTCCCAAGCTTTCAAACATTTATAATTGTTAGATACAGAATAATGTGGTATCTAAAATAATAGAAGCATAGCACACTAAGGAATTCAAAAAATATTGCATCAGTTTTATTTGCATCAGTTTTATTTAACTATTGGTTAAAAGAGGTTGGATTCTAGAAATCTTAGTAGGAGTTTCATGGAAATCAAGAGTCTATTATATCAACCAGTTTGGCTTTACTGGCTTTCCAATAACATACAATTGGAAGAAGTTGTATTTAAGGCTTCAAAAAGTGTTGCAGCTGAGGTTAGGAAGCTTTGAACACAAGTTAAAATATTTTTATTTTTCATAAGGAAGAACAAGTAAAGTGCAGTAATGCAATGGTTTATTTTCTTTGTTCCACAGAATTTGTCTTTATAAAGTTAAGAATTATAAATTCAGTTTTTCTAAATCACAAGGAGAAAGCAATTTGATTTTTTAGTAACTTTGCCATTAATTTCACTAATAAAAATATGCATATTGTATATTTTAATCACTCCCCAATGCTCCACCCAAAAGGGTAAATCAAACTCTGTGTGAAAGTTTCACCATCAATGATACCATGACCTGAATTGTTGAAGCAAAAAGAAGTGGTAGGAGGAGCAGTTACATAAAACAAGCACACAGCGGGAAGGGAATCGGGGACACTGGTGATGGGAAATGGGCACTGGTGGAGAGAGGCGGGTGCTGGAACACTGTATGACTGAAGTCCAATCATGAATATCTTTTTAACTGTATATCTCACGGTGGCATAATAAAATAATATAAAATAAAAAACAAGCACAGAACCCCATATTTAAAATAAGGAGTTCTGCTGCTTCTATCTGAATATTATTTCTGCTCAGTCAGCTTGAGGCTTTGATCTGGTGCCCTTAAAAAGTGTCTCTGAGAACAAGAATGAAGACATACAAAATTTACATTTTGTATTAAACATATTATACTTTTTTATTAGTAAAGAAATAACATGAACTACAATGATCCGTGTGGAATCAATAATGAAAAACATTGAAATTGAACCACTTGGTATGAACAAATAGTCATACTTAAATACTTTGAGTATAATTTAAGATGATAAGAAAATTTTATTATTCTAAATTACTCAAGTATTATCACCCTCCTTATATTTTTTGATACACTGCTTTAATTGGCAAGCATTTACAGAAGCACCTGCTGTGTAAAAGCTATGCAAAAGTGTCATAAATTGTCAGGAGTAGTGGCCATAATTATTTCCCCTTTTAGCTGTTAATTTAAAATTCAATATGTCTTTAGAATTATAAAATTTGTTTTTCCAAAATTCTAATATAGTCATCCAACCTAATTTCTCTAGAACTCTCTCATTTGTTGAGTTGCTAAATGAATATATATATTTCCCATGGTAGTTGTGGGCGCAATAAATTTGTACCATAAATGTCAACCCTAATGTAACTATCCTAAGTTATAAAACAGATAGGAAAAATAGTTTGAAAAGATGGCACAGTAAGTAAATCTCTTGCTTTGCATTAGACTTTGCATGATTAGACTTTGTATGATCCCATGCTATATTCTTGGCATAGTGTATATTTCATTGATCACAACCAAGAGTAACCCCTGAGCACAGAGCCAGAAATTAGCCCTGAGCACTATAGGATGTGTGCTCGAACTAAATTATAACAACATACACAAATATTTTAAAATAAAAATAATAAATTGAGATTAAACTGTAAAATAGCCTAACAATTAACAATAACTCTATTAATATGACTATTATTTATATTTTTGTCACAGTATAAAGAAGTCATGTTTTTATTAAAAGTATTATTCTCAGGATATCTTACCATTAGCCATATGTTATTCTCTTATTAAGTTTATTTATAACCCTCATATGAAATAAATTACTGTATTTTTCCCCCTCTCTGACTGACTTCACTTAGTATAATAGCCTGGAATTTAATTCATGTAGCAGCAAATTGCATGATTTTATGTATTTCTTATAGCTGAGTAGTATTTCATTTTGCATATACACCCAATTTCTTAAACTACTGACATGTTCATGGAAAATCCAGTTCCAGATCATGGCTATTGTGAATAATAGTGCTACAATGAACATAAGATTCATCTCATTTTATTTTTTGCTTTTTTTTTTGGTCACACCTGACAATTCTCAGGGATTATTCCCGGCTTTGCACTCAAGAATTACTCCTGGAAGTGCTTGGGATTGAACCAGGGTCTGCTGCTTATAAGGCAAACACCCTACCACTGTGCTATTGCTCTGGCCCAGCATCTCATTCCTGACTAGAGTTTGCAACTAAATGAATATTGTTTTGTAATGTCATTGATGTCTATGGTCATTGGAAAGAGATCAAGTAGAAGTGAATCCCAAATTTATTTTTGTATGAATTTCTATCAGTAATAACAAGCCTCTTAATAAAAAAGACTTTATGATATAATGAAATAAGTTTAAAGCATTGCTCTATCTTAAATCTAGATGGAAAATTAACATTTGTTTGAGCCATTAGAGGCTAAATGCCTGAAGTTTTTAATTAACCTGCATATAAACCCTAACCTTACATTTTTATCTCAGTAAATTTGGCTAAACTAACCAACTTCCACACTATTTAATTTACTCAATTATAAAAATGGTAATAAAAATTTCTCACAGGTTAGATGTGAGAATAAGTATGATAGTTTGTTGTAAATAGATTGGCTTCTGTGAAGCCAAGCATTTATTGTATATCTATTAATATGTGACTATTTTTCTATAGATTTCTTCCTTTTCAAATGTTCTAATTGTAAAAATAGACTTTCAGGTCAATTAAACCAGGTTCAGAAAATGCTATGTATTTCACATTAGCAATTTATTCATGAATTTTATCAAAGCTGCTTTAGAAATAAATGAACTAAGAGTCACAGATAAGGTGACAGGGACTGATAGATGACAGACAACTATAGTTCTGATTTCCATTAATAGACACATGCAGTCAAGATAGTGTAGTCAAAAATCTATATAATGCTGCTGACTAGTTCATTTCCGCCACCCCAACTCTTGTATTCATTGCCTATTAACAATGGCAAGTTAGTTGGACAACATAATTGCACAAGTGTTCTGGAGTTTTTAAATTTTTTTTGCTTCCCCCAGTGTTGTAGCACACTGCTGCCCAGAGCCTTTGCATCTTGCCTGGAGTTACCTCCTGCATGCCACTTTGTCGATAAGGGGCCAGAAAACAGTTTGAATCTGTGACTTTAAATGGCAATATATCTTACCATGCCGTATATGTTAGCTGGTGTAAATATTTTCTCTCATGCACCACAATCATCATGGGACTAGATAGATCTTACCAGTATATTTACCAGGCTATGTTGGACCTCTAAGTAATTAGACCAGAGAGAAATGCTATTTGCCTCCATGTAAGCAAGCATGGCTCTCTAATAAGTCTAAAGGCCAATATATAAAACAACTATAAAGTAAAGACAAGAATCTTGTGAAGGCTTAGAGAAATATATACCTGGCTGCAGAATATCCATTGGTACATATGCATGCTTTTGTATTCTGAAATACAGTGCATCTCAGATGCCCTTCCTTCCATCTATCAAGGCCTGTAGCTTTGGCTGGAGTAATATTAACATTTCAATGGGACTAGGTGAGATCTTGGGATAAGTCACATGAGGGGGATTGACCCTAACTGCTTTCCGTTGATGTGGGCCAATCTGGGCTGAAAAGTTATAAAAGCTGTAGCCTGCTTTCTTCTGGGCCTTTTGCCTTTTTTTCCTCTCGCCTTCTTCACCCTCTGCCCCTCCATTCTCTTCCCTGTTAGGTCTTAGCACATGGTAGTGACCATCTTGGCCTAGGATTCTAAACCTACACATAGCCAGAGCCCAAGCATGAACCTAAAGTCTGGGACTTTCCTGTTACTAAATTGTATACCAGAACTTAAAATTAGTAAAGCCTTTTGAAACTTTGCTGGATTCTCATGTTTTTCTCTATCTTCTGGCCACTGAACCCTGGGGCAGAAGGGGATCTCTATGCCATGCTCCCGGGTTGCCACGGTGCCCAGCATACCCCAACACCCCAGGAGCAGAAGAGATAGTACAGTGGGTAGGGTGCTTGCTGACCCAAGTTAGATCCACAGCACCCCCTATTGTCCTGGCACCCCAGGAGGAAAGATCCCTAAAATTTTACTTTTAAATAAATTTAAATTTACCTAATAATAAAGACAAAGGAGTTTGCTGGAAAGATAGTGAAGAACATAAGGAACTTCTTTTATTAGTAGTAGTAATAACTATGAAATTCCAACTATTCACGATTGGATTTCAGGCATACACTGTTTCAATACCAATGCCCCCTTTCCATCACCAAGTTCCCTCCTTCCCCCTTAGCCTCCCACCCACAAGTCTGGCTCTATGAGACAGACTTTTTAAACTCTATGCAAGTTTTTGCATCGTGGCTTACTGTACTAATGCTCATAGGGTTTCATGCTTTACCACCTTTTAGCACCACCTCCTCCTCCCGTTTGAACTTCCTGTGGTCATTACCTCCTCGCTGCCTTGTCTCACCTCCTCATGTGGCATGTTTCCTACTGACTAGCAGTTCTTACATTATTTGCTTCCATTTTCTTTGAGTATTCATTATTCTACATAATGTTTCCTTATACACAGCATATGAAAGCGATCATTCTGTATCCAGTGTCTCACCCTCTGACACACTTGATTCAGCATGATATTTTCCGTTCCCCTCAACCAGCAACAAATGGCATGGCCTAATCTTTTCTTATGACCAAGGAATATTCTATTATGTACTCGCATTTACATGCACAATAATCCATTGTGTATCTGGCTAGTCCACAAATATGGAAATATGGAAATATTCCATAATGGCTAAAACACTGGGGGGTTGTTTCCAGGTTTTAGCTATTGCAAATAATGCTACAAAAAACATAGGGTTGCAAATGTCTTTTTCAATTTTGTTTTTTGGGTCCTTGGCAAATATTTTGAGAAGAGTGGGTAATGATCTTGTCTTCTATGCAGGCAACCCAAAAATACCACCAAGGTGTAATCCTAAAACAAAAACAAAAGGAAGCTCCATTACCTCATTCCATCTCTAAACTTTGAATTTAGGATTTCAGGGTTTACACTTACCATTTTGAGACAAAGAGGGGAAAGCCAATATAGAACACACATAATTGAATAGATAAAATAATGCCAACCACTGGATCCTCAGCGTTTTTTGTTAGCTAAGATAGTAACTATTTTGTTGAGTGTTGAATGTAAAGAATACATAACTTTCACTCATTTGTATCACTTGTATCATTTGTTTTCCCATTGATCATTGATTTTCTCTAGCGGGAAACAGTAACATCCCCATACGTCCTGTCACATGCTAGTGTAGCCCAAAGACATCTGCTAGCTCCAGGAACATAAAGAGCCTCAAACCATACCATCAGGTCATTGGAATGTGATCTATAATTGTTACTGGTATTTGTCATTTCAATAATAACATGGGTAGTTTGCTGGCCTCTGCCTTGTGGGTGGGATACTCTTGTAGTCATATCTAATCTCAAGCATTTATTGATGAACCGTGGGGCGCTTTGTGGCTGTGCGAGCCGGGCTTGTGATCAGCTCTTCTGTTGGGTGGAGCTCTGATGAGTGGGGAGTCTGTATGTGGAAAATGGCGGCCCCTCATGGTGTGGGGGTTCCTCTGGCTCTGCAAGGCTCTGCTGGGGTGGCAGGCCAGGGCTAGAACCCGCCTTCCCTCCCAGGCGCCTCATGATCAGCTGGGCACAGGGAGTAAGCAGTTCTCCCACGTATATGTGAATCTCTGGATCAGGCATACCTGGGCTGAGCTTGAAAAGACTGATGTAGGGTGGGTCTCTAATGAATTGGGTTTGTGATTAGCTCTTCTGCTAGGTGGAGCTCTGACAAGTGGGGAGTCTGGATGTGGAAAATGACAGCCCTCCTGGTGTGTGGGTTCCTCTGGCTTCTTGCAAGGCTTTCACTCATAGTAAAGATTTAATTTAATTTTTAAGCTATATGTGCTACTAACCCAATGCTTCTTTGTTACTTATTTTTAAACATTTTTGGAATTTGAATATAAAGTGATACACAGATAATTTATTTAGTCATCTTTCTTAAACTGTCATGAATTCTCCTGTTTTTAAACAGTCTTTAGAAGAGTATTAATCATGAAAGGTCTAAATTCCCTTATTTTGTAAGAGATAAAATCAGAAAATATGCTTTTTCACATTAAGCTATTTAAATCTTATGTTTCTTATAAGTAAAATAAGATATTTTGAATACATTATTTTAAATTTCTATCTACAGCTAATTTTATACTTCAAGTATATTAACTGCTAGTTTCTATTAGTTTTACTATTCTCAAAGAGTTTCATCATTAGAGAGAAGCAGAATAGACTATGAATTTATACTACTAAGATTTCAATCCTTTTTTAGCTGTTTTTCCTATCAGTATGACTGTCTGAACATAGAAAAATAACTTAACCTATCAAAGTCTAGTTTTCACCTTTATAAAAATAAATGACATACATAGATTGTATTTGTATCTGAGATTCAATGATTCATTTATGTGCCTGACACAGATACCCTTTAAATAATGCTCAGCAAAGGAGATTCATTTTGACTTTGCTGCATTTACTGAAATTTCAATCGCAGTCACAAATGGTATAGTTCAAATGATGGAGCCTAAACCCACCAGGTATAAGACCTTGAGTTCAAGTCCCAGCAACATCTGATCCCTCTGAACATCATCAGAGACATTCGGAGGAGCCTCAGTACCCAGGTGCACTTCTGAGTGTGTCTTCATCACTCCAAAGTGTGAAAACTCAACTTTGCATAAGTAAGCAGGATTTACCTGCTATTGAAATCTACTGACATGAAAAACACTTAAAAGCTTTAAGCATTTTATGATATTATCAACAGTTTATTAAAATTTATCACATAAGTGCTTTTAATAAGAATCTTGTTATTCCGTAAATTCATAAAATATAAAGTTCGGTTTTACTTCTACTTGTTATATCTCCACTGAACATATACATCAATGAGAATAACAAAGCAGCGTTCCCTTAGTTGTGAATACTAGTCAGGACTGAGATGTATCCTATGTTCATTACAGCACTATTCACAATAGCCAAGACTGAGGTCTGTGATCCCCCTGCGTGGGGAGGACTCCCAGACCCCCCACCCTAAACCCAGAAATACCACAAAGGGAACAGAAGGATGGCCAGAAGCGTGCCCAACTGCCACAGAGAGGCTTTCTGCCTCCCTCCCCCTGCGGCTGCTATTCCATCACTCTGCTGCCTCTATCTCAGGTCTGTGATCCCCCTGCACCCGAGGACCCCCCAGATTCCAGCCCAAAAATCAAAGATGTGTGGACGAACTACTTTGTGTAAAGAGTTCCAAGGTCTCAGTGAACATAGGACCCAACATTTCTCCCCTTCTACAAAACTCTGGAAGCAGCCTAGCATTCCCCTAACTTTACTATTTAGCCACATAAGTTCACACAGTTTGCACGGCAAAGGTCATAACAGTAAATCAATGAAGAACTCTACCAAGCTCAGTGAACAAAGCTGCTAGCCCAGGTGAGCGAAACTATAATGATGAGCTATATAACCTCTCTGATAAGGAATTTAGGAAAGAACTGTTAAGGATGTATAAGGAGCTTAAAGGAGCAATGGAATACAAAGTCAATAAAATACAAGAGGAAATGAGAGAAGTAAAAGAGAAAAAATGCAACAAGAAACACAAGTAGATATTACAGATATTAAAAATGTGGTAAAGTGAAACTAAAAACTCACTGGAAGACCTCCACAGCAGAGTAACAACTGCTGAATAATCAGTGAGCTACAAGATGATGAACACAGAATCTCTACACAATAGCCAAGACCTGGAAACAACCCAAATTTCCATGAAAATATGAGCAGTAAGAAATTTTGGTGTGTATGCACAACAGAATACTACTCAGCTATAACAAAAACAGAAAGTCATGCAATTTCTCACTACATGAATGAAACTTCAGGCTATTATACTGAGTGCCATCAATCAGAAAAAGATGGGAAAAATAGAGTGATTTTTTCTTATATATGGGAGAAAAGAAAATAAAGAGAACAACATATGACCAAAAGCAATAGAGTCTGAGCATTGCCTACAGAACTGAGCTTTCTGAGGACTGAGCCTGGAGTCTAGGGAACCCTGGAATATCAGTAAAGGAAAACTGACACTTGGTGTGAGTGTTAGATCTTTTCATGCATTAAGCTCTATCATTAACAGAGCTCCAAATCATTGTGCCTCAATAAAAATTGGGGGACTTAGCAATTAAATAGAGCCAGAAAAAGGATGTGATGCCACGAATAGTAAAA